>WWET01003260.1:136852-150539 GCA_011038615.1 Limnodynastes dumerilii | reverse complement strand
ATACGCAGATTACGTACAATAGCTACTACGCATGCGCAGTAGCTACTGTTTATTGAACTACATCCGTCTATGGAAGACGGACGTAGTTCTGGATCCGGCCCATTAATAGAAAGTTAAGCGGAATGGAAAAGTGTGGAAGAAAAAGGTGCAAAAGCAGCAGGGATGACCATAGCCTGGAGAGGATTGTCAGGAAAAGGCCATTCAAAAGTGTGTGGGAGGTGCACAAGGAGTGGACTGAAGCTGGAGTTAGTGCACCAAGAGCCACCACACACAGATGGATCCTGGACATGGGCTTGATTGGCAGCGGCATGGTAAGTGTTAACTTTAAGCCTCGACTTCCTTTGTATTGTGGTTACAAATATGTATTTTGCTCTTTATGACACTGAGAGGCTATTGTGATTAAAAGAATGTTGAATTTGACACTCAAATGATATTGGTCCCAATAGTAAGGTAGTTGAAGTAGTTATAGATATTAAGATTTGTATAAAAACTTTAAAATATGTGCAAAGGCATCCCTAAATACAAATGTAATGCAGATAATTAATGTACAAAAAATATAAATAAATTATGACTATTTAGTTCCAGCATGGATCAATGTAGGTCTGTGAAAGGGACTATTTGAGTAGAAGTCAACTCATTTGCTTTACCACACACAGGCCAGCTTACACATTAGAGGACCATAAAACATGCATGTCAGGCAGGGAGTACTGGGGGAGGGGGCTGGAGACATGATCAAAGTACTGGGTGGCTGCAGACATGATGGCTTGACCACACCCCCAATGGCTTGACCACACCCATAATGGGTTAGCCATGCCCCCTTTGCAGCAGATATACACTTATTACATAACGGGGAGCACCAAGATGAGATGGGGCACCAGTGGGAGGGCTCTCCCCCCCCCCGCAAAAAAAAGTTGTGACTCCCCTGCTGTCATACCTGAATATATTTATTTAATATGTGATCAAATTTTGTTCAATCAATAACTAAATGTAATAGAACAAAAAGATATTGAAAAAAAAAAGAAACTAATATTGATAAAAACTGTTTTTTGATTCAATAAACTATTATTGTTTATGAAAATGAATGTTTAGTTGCTAACAAAAAGAGGAAGTGAAAGGACACTTGCTGGTTGACAATAAAACATTTCTAACAAAGGAAATTAAGGATTTTAGCACTACTTAGTGTAAGAGAAACCCACTAATGATGGTTGCTCTCATTAAAGCCACCTGTTGCCTTTATAAAAAATTCTACAACTGTTTTATAAAGGTATGAAAGGAAGACCATCTGGCTGCTCACATGATAATGAGTGAAGTCGAACAGAATTTTCTGGCTGCCTCTTTATAGTATCCTGTATCTGTGGCTTTTAAACAGGAAAACATAATGAACAATGATTTCATGCCTAAAATCCTAGCTGCTTAGTAAAAAGTTACTTATTAGCAATTGAATAGCCATAAAGTATGCATCATTTTAATCTTCAATATTAAGAACCATAATTTTGATTCCACTGATCTTAGAGTGGATAAAGCCTTTTTGCATTATTTACAAATAAACTATTACTTCTGTTGCAGTCCCCGCAACGATGGGCTACTTTTAGAAATAAAAAAAGCCGAAAGTGATTGGGTGAATGTGCCAATCGGCATACTCGCCCATTTATTTGGGACCTGCCGGACCTGCCGCTGACAACTCCGGAGAGGATAGTAACCTTTCCGGGTACTTTTAGTGTTGGGGGTAGGTGTTAGGGTAGGGCCATAGAAGAGGAGGGTTAGGGTCAGGCTGCAGGGGGGGAAATCTTAGGGTTAGGCTATAGAGAAGGGAGTATTAGGGTCAGGCTGGGTAGAAGGGAGGGTTAGGGTCAGGCTGCAGGGAAGGGAATGTTAGGGTCAGGCTGTGGGGAAGGGAGTGTTAGGGTTTGGGTAATGGAATGGGAGGGTTAGAATTATGGGAAGAGTTGGGGTAGTTTTTAGCCTTACCTTTCGGAGCACCGTGTTCGCTGCTCTGGGGATCTATTGCTATGCCTTATCGAGGCAAAAGCCATTGATATACAAGCCAGTTCGAAACTGGCTGGGAGAGAGCGGTCCTATCAAAATAGGGCCGTTGTTAGCGGGGACCCACACCCCTTGGTGCATGTACAGACAAGATCAGACTTAATCACACATTGAAAGAGTATATATTGCATATTTTTGTTTGAAAGCAAGTCTAGGACAGCAGCTGACATGGGGTACATTTCCAGAGAAACTATTTTGGAAATTTGGGGAGCCTCCTAGGTAAAATCACATGATATATGACTTACAAGCTTGAAGCCTTGTAAGTGGCTTTCAAGCTTGTAAGCCTTGTAATCATATATTAGAAAATGTATGCAAATAATCTTTACGCATTTTATTTTAAAGATAAAATAGCACAGTTGGTTAATAGCAAGAGTGCTGGGGTCTTTTTTTTTTTTGCTGTGTATATTTCCCCATGCCTTTAAAGCATCTTCTCTAAAAAAATCAACCAAAGATTTTGTGTGTTTTTGTTTGGAAGAATGTCTGGAACAGCAGTTGACAGGGGTGCATTCCCAGTGTAGCTATTTTGGATATTTGTGTAATCTCCTGGGTGAGACATGATATATGACCCAATATAGGGACCCAATATATTAGACAAAGCGAGCGGCACTCCAAGAAAAATAAAAAAAGTATACCTTAGAGGCAAGGTTATATTTGATGTGCAGAAAGTTGGTGTCCTTCTCTCACATTGAGGGCTGAGCGCAGATGGGAGCTGCCTGTGCTGGGCGAGTACTGTTGACGGCTCCACCAGAGTCGACAGGAATAGACAGATGCAAATAGGGAAAGTACAGGACTCAGCTATAGCATGGGCGCTTCTAGTGGGAGTGAAAAGGACTGAGACAATGTTGCAGTAAAAAAAGTGTTTTATTTAGAAAAAAAGTAAAAACGTGTAGAAACAAAGTCTTTTAAGTAATGCTTGTCAGAAAATCCGTAATTTGCAAGGTTGAAAAGTGCTTTTTGTTAATTGTAAACGTTAGAGTTCATTCAGGAAAAAAGAGAGAGAGAACTCACCCCTTTTATCGCACAGTGTCCGTGATGGTTGCTATGGAATGGAAGTAAACACAGTCCCGTGTGTTAGCGGTATTTCCTTATTTTGCGGTTTTTCGCAGTCGCCGTGTACCCGGGTAAAAACAGCGGTGGCTGGAGGCAAAACAGAAGGGTCCGGTAACAGAAGCAGGATGGTGTAATTGGGAGAAAATCCAACGCGTTTCAGCCGCAACTCGGCCTTTGTCAAGGGGCGAGTTCTCTCTCTCTTTTTTCCTGAATGAACTCTAACGTTTACAATTAACAAAAAGCACTTTTCAACCTTGCAAATTACGGATTTTCTGACAAGCATTACTTAAAAGACTTTACTTTCCCTATTTGCAAGGTTATATTTGATGTTTCAGTTCAGTTACAGATTTACTTTTCAATATGATTATACCCCCATCCATAACTTAGATGTACTGATTACAAATGCGGAAGGAAAACCCATGACGTCAGTTTAAAATTAACCAACAGATAAAAATAACATTCTTATGGAAAACTCTAATCATCCAGTTTCACTCATTAAAGGACTGCCCTTTTACCAGATATTGAGGGTGCATCGTATAACTGACCACCCGGAAATATGGGATATTGAAATGAATGAAATGATTGAAAAATGAATTCAGAGGGGCTATAATCATCACGAATTATTAAAACCTAAGAAATGTATCAACAGAATTCCACATGAAGAAACTCTAACAATGAAACCAAAGAAGCAAATGGATGCCATTTAAAATTGACCGATAAAGACCCCCATTGAAAAATTACAACTACAGGGGTATAAAAGAGGTAGAAATATTTGGGATTTCATTGTTAGAACAGGCTGAATACTAACCCTTATACAAGAAAAAAGGCTGTTTCCATGTCCCAACTTAGGGGTGGGTATAAAGAGGTGCCTCCATTTTGAATCCAGATCTTTCCTGGATTTTCTCTGGAAGGCTGAGTAGACAATTTTGTCCATATATGCTTTTTTGTTTTTATCTCCAACTGTCTTTGTGCTATTTTTGTCTCTTTCTCCTTTCAATCTCTGCTGGCCTTTCTATCTGCACTGTCATCTTTCCTTTAGCATCTCTCTTATTGCTCCTCATCTCCGTTGCTCTCTCCCATCCCTCCCCCGCCTCTGGCTTTTCCTTCCTTCTAGTTCTTACCTTTGATCTGTTCCCCTGCTGTACCATGCGTCCGGCGCGGTCAAAGTCTGTTCCCCTTCGGCTGCGGGAGTTGGCGAGTGACTCCGCGCTGGAGGGGCCATCCGATGCACATCCCCGTCAGTGGTAGTTTCAGAATCTGTGGCTAACCCTCTTTGTTTTCCAGGCGTCTCCTTGCCATCACAGGCGGATGTCAGCGGGCCGTGTCCAAGTGAGGAACTGCTGGGGACCTCTTGGCAGACCACGGCGGCGGCCGTGGTTGGCGAGTCGGAAGGAGTTGTGGAAGGCGGCGAGGTCGGTGAGTGTCAGACTTCTGACGGGGAGGGCTCATCAACTGGTTAGTTCCAGCGCAGGGTCGTCCGAGTCACAAATTCACCCCAAAAAAGTCATGAAATTACTAAAAAGGACACTTCAGCAAGCTGTGGGTAAAAAGAAGGGTAAGAGCCCTAAGGCCAAAAAGCAGGATGCTCCGCGTAAAGGCACTGGCCCTCCTCCGACTCTTTCGGATATCGCGGACATTGCGTGGGATGTGCGCGCATCGTCTAGGGAGCGCATTCGTAAGGGCCAATATGTAGACATGTTCTGCATTACCAACGACGGAAAGAAGGCTTTGGCGGCTGCAAAAGAGAAAGGCGGTATCGGCGAGGACGCTTATAGGAATTTTGTGAATTGGCTCGGGGGGTTTGTTGTTTTTACAACTTGCTACTTGGAACAGCGGCAGAATGAATTTATGGATGTCTGGAAATATCTTTACCCTATACAGGACAGACATGCCACAGCGCAGGCCGGTTTTTGGGTGATTTACGACGAACGCTTTCGCAAAAAATTCGACGGCGAGAAAAGTATAGCGTTCGGCTCCGAGGATATGGCGCTTTGGTTGCGGGTTTCACAGCCTCCGAAGAAGCCGGTAGAGGGCCAGTCATCACGGGGGTCACATTCACATGCCTATTCAGGAGCAGCTTATCGTTGGGGGTAGGCCTAATCTCAAGTCGGCCTTTGTATTGCCGGAGGTGGTCTTATCTAAAGTAATGGAAGAAGTGCGTTTGGGTCGGGTTGCTGGCCCTTTCCCCTGCTCCCCTATACCAGGTTTGATAATGTCTCCGGTGGGTGTGGTCCCTAAGAAATCACCGGGAAAATTCCGCCTCATACAACATTTGTCCTTTCCCGAGGGGCTGTCGGTGAACGATGCTATCAATCCGGCCGCTTGCTCGGTGAGATACCAATCGTTTGCCGACGCTGTGGCCATGGTGCGAGCGAATGGTCCAGGGGTGCTGATGGCGAAACTGGACGTGGAATCGGCTTTCCGGCTACTCCCGTTGCATCCTGACTCCTTTAAATTTATAGGTTTCAGGTTGCCACGGGGGTTTTTCGTGGATTGTTGTTTGCCAATGGGTTGCGCAATTTCGTGTGCGTTGTTTGAAAGGTTCAGCTCTTTCCTGCACTGGGCAGTGTCGGTGGGGTCTGGGCACTCTTCAATGGCACAATACCTCGACGATTTTTTATTAGTTGGTCCCGCTCTATCGGATTCTTGCGCAAGAGCCTTGGGCTGTGCTGAAACTGTTTTTCAGCATTTCAGGGTTCCTGTCGCGTCGGATAAAACCTACCACTTGTTTGTCATACTTGGGCATCGAGATTGACACAGTGGAGGGGTCCTGCCATTTGCCAGCGGACAAGATTGGCAAACTTCAATCTGCTTTAATCAACATGCAGTCCAGACGTCGTTCCCCATTGCAAAAAGTGCAGTCGCTGCTGGGCCTTTTGAACTTCGCTTGCAGGGTTATCCCCATGGGGCGGATATTCTGCAGGCGACTCGAAAGGGCCACTGCCGGCGTAAAATTATCTCATCATTTCGTGCATCTTTCTGCTGGTATCAGGGAGGACATGGGGGTGTGGCTGGAATTTTTTGATGATTTCAATGGGACCAGGATCTGGCTCTCTCCTGAAGCATCTAATCGTGAGCTTGAGCTATTCATGGATGCCTCCGGAGCGGTAGGCTTTGGGGCCTACTTTCAGGGCGAATGGTGTGCGGCGCCTTGGCCTCCGGAGTGTGTGGAGTCTCAGCTAACAGCTAACTTGTTGGTCCTGGAGCTCTTCCCGATTGTCGTAGCAGTGGAATTATGGGCGGCTGCCTTGGCTAATAAGGATATTTTATTCTGGTGTGACAATCTGGGAGTGGTCCAGGCCATCAATAAGCAGAGTGCGTCTTCCCCTCCTGCTGTTTGCTTAATCAGGCATTTAGTGTTAAGCTGTTTGAAGTTAAATGTTCGGTTCCGCGCACGGCATGTACCTGGCATTGATAACTGCATCGCGGATGCGCTTTCGCGTTTTGACTGGCCCAGGTTCAGGGAGCTGGCCCCGCGAGCTCGGACGTCTGGCTTGTTATGCCCGTCTTATCTTTGGCAGATTGTTCAGCCGGTCTGAGGTCTCTGGCGGACAGCTCCCTGGCCCCGGCCACGCTAAAGAAGTACCAGTTCGCTTGGCACCAGTGGTTGTCCTATATGGAGGCCAAGCGTGCACGTGGTAAATCGGTTCTGGATATTCTTTTGAATTGGTTATGGGACAAGTTTAATGGAGGTAGGTCTAAAGGCTCCATGACAGGTCTGCTGGCTGGGGTGGGGTACTACTCAAAATCGTTCTACGGCAACAACATCACTAAGGGTTTTCTCATTTCACGCGTACTAAAGGGTTGGGCGCGTAGGAAACCAACTGGCCCGGATACGCACCGGCCCATCAGTAGGCAGATTTTGCAACGTTTAGTGCGTATCGTTGCGTCGGTTGCCCACGACGAGTTAGAAGCCGGGCTTTTTCACGTGGCTTTTTCCTGGGCCTTTTTCAGTGCGTTTCGGGTTTCCGAGCTCGTGGCGCAAAGCAAGATGGCAAAGGACTCTGGTTTGCTTTTCAGGAACGTGCGCATCGACGAGACTGCCATTACCTGCCTGGTCCACAAATCAAAAACTGACCAGACGGGTAAGGGACGTTGGGTAATTCTGAAGCTTTTTGGGGATAGCCTGATTTGTCCGGTTGCGTTGACGCGGCAGTATGTAAGGGTAGCCCACCCTGGGAGGTCAAATTGGTTAGCGCACAGGGATGGGTCTCCTCTTACGCGATATCAGTTTTCTGCGGTGCTCAATAGCTGCCTACGCAGACTTGGCATGGACCCTGCCGACTTTGGTACCCACTCTTTTAGGATTGGGTCGGCATCTTCCGCGGCGGCGGAGTACTACTCAAAATTGCTCAACAGTTGCCTACGCAGACTTGGCATGGACCCTGCCAATTTTGGTACCCACTCTTTTAGGATTGGGTCGGCATCTTCCGTGGCGGCTGACGGCCACCCTCCCCAGGCTATAATGGCCTTGGGAGGTTGGAAGTCCGCAGCTTATAGGAAATATTTAAGACCTGTTTAGTTTTGATTGGTATGTGTTAATAATTGTTAATTGCCTTTGTGTTGGAATGTATTAGTGGGCGGTACGGGACGCAGGTCGAGCCAGACTAACCATCACTCGCCTTTAGGGAGTACTGGGGACTTTCTCCTTTTTTCCTCTCAGTGGGGTGGCTGATTTGCCGTTTGCTTCACCCCGGAGGTTTTGGAGTCTTCGCCCCCCGTTGGTTTCGACCTGACTCTGGCAGTGCCGTCCTCTCCAACCCCTTTTTTCCTTTTCTTCCCTTCTTTTTCCTCTCTGTCGTGTCGGTTCTTTTCTGTTAGGCTAATGCGCGTTAAGTACAAAGTAAAAGAATTATACATAGGGTGGAAGCGCTAATGCATAGGATTAGGGAACACTTCGGTAAACATTCAGTCATGTAATTTTTGAAACTGAACAAGTCTCTGCTCCTCTTGACACCTTTCTTTTTAAAAAAAGGGATTCACTCACAGTTCGATGTTCTTATGCGTGTATGTATGGAAAAGGGTTCACTTGATACGTTCCACTGTGTCTCGCAACGACACTATCTGTACTCCTGCTGCACGTGTATCCCGTTCCTCCTCCTTCTTCCACGGTCCGGTGTATTTGACCTCCGACCTCTCGATGTTACGATAGGTTGTGGGGGAGAAACAAAAAGGGAAAGGACCGCTATGGTGCAGATAACTTTTTATTAAGTATTACAGATAAAAGCAAAGTGAGATATACTCACAAACACAGTGGAGGGCTATGACAGTCCTCTTAAAAGCAATGAGCGCAACTATGTGCGACCTCCGCCAACGCGTTTCAATCCACAGTCCTGGATCTTTCTCAAGGCTACCATTAACTGTCTCCTGCCCAATTTATATACGTTCAATATCTCCTCCTCCATACATACATTTAAAGTTTCACGCTTAGTAACAAGGTGTAATAGCAACATTATACCCCAAATATCATCAGATTTACAATGAATATTATTTCAATATCATTTTGTTAAAAATATGTTATTACTAAAATATAAAAGTACACAGTTAGAATTAATAAAAGGACATCCAATTCATTTGTACACATATTCATCTGTGTTATTTTTACATAGATGGTTTCAGCCATATTGCACTCTCTCCAGCCTAAGTCTACTTTATCTATTCCTATGATGCTTTTTATTGAGTTGCAGGAACAGGCATGCTCTGTTTTGAAATGGGCTGACACTGAGTGATTCAAAAATCCATTTTTAATGTTCCTCAAGTGTTCAGCCCATCTCACCTTTAGTGGGCGAGATGTCCGTCCCACATATTGTTTTTTACATACACACTCCATTAGATATATGACATTGGAGCTGTGACATGTTACAAAGTTTTTAATTTCATATTTTTCTTTTGTTATTGTGGATATGAATTCAGTGGTTTTACTAGTCTGGTTTGTGTGGGTTCTACATACTCCGCATGTCCCACATCTGTGAAACCCTACTGTATTTATTCTGGGCTGGTTGTCAATCTCTCGTAGCGCACTTCTGGTGATTTTACTTCCTACGTTAGGTGCCCTAGTGTAAATAAACCTCGGTCTCTGTGTTAAATACTTGTTAAGAATAGGATCTTCCTTTAATAATGACCTATTTTTTTTAAAAATACCTTCTAAAATTTTATATTGACTATTGTATTGTGTAATCATATTGATGCATTGTGGTAATTGGGTATTCCCTTCTATTCCCTTTTTTCTTTTTAAAAGGTCTTCCCTATTGATTTCCTCAACCTCCTTTATGGTTCTAAGTAAAAAGGACTCATTGTACCCCTTTTCTATAAAGAGGTTTTTCATTTCTTCCACTTGTGTGGAGAAATCAGCATTATTCGTACAATTTCTTCTGATTCTTTTGAACTCGTTTTTTGGTACATTCGTTAGCCATTTTGTGTGGTGACAGCTCTTCTCATTTAAGTACGAGTTGCTGTCTGTTGGTTTCACGAAATTTTTTGTACATATCACCCCTTCTTCAATGAAAATTGTGAGATCCAAGTAATTGACCTTGATGTCACTAATTTCAAAAGTTAATTTGATGTTTTTATCATTCTCATTTAGGTAGATGCAAAATTCATTTAATGCTTCAGCAGGTCCAGACCATATAAAGAATACATCATCGATGTATCTGATCCATTTATGGAGATATTTTCTCCAAGGGTGCTGGTTCCATATTGTTTCCTCTTCCCAATGCGCCATAAAAATATTGGCGTAACTGGGGGCGAATTTTGCCCCCATCGCCGTCCCAGTACACTGTCTAAAAAATCCAGAGTCAAAATAAAAATAATTATTCTTTAAAATAAATTGAATACCATCTAAAATTAAATTATTGAATGCATTATTTTCTTTACCTAACATAGCATCAACTGCCCCTACTCCATCCTCATGTCTAATGCAGGTATATAATGAGGCGACATCTGCTGTCACTAGCAGATATCCATCCTCCCATTTAACCCCTCTTAGAATTTGGATAACTTCTAAGGTATCCTTCACAAAAGATTTTGTTTTTGTCACAATGGGTTGTAATTGTTTATCTATAAATTGTGAAAGGTTTGCAGAGATTGAGTTCACACCGGCCACAATCGGTCGTCCTGGAGGATTGTCCAAACTTTTGTGCAACTTGGGTAATATATATAAGACGGGAATTGTTGGAAAAGGGACAACTAAAAATGTTGCTATATTTTCATTGATGGTGCCCATCTTTAAATAGTTGTCAACTAATTCCTCCAACTTTCTTTTAATCTTTGAAGTAGGATCTGTTTTAAGTTTCTCATATGTATCCCCTTCATAAAGTTGCCGATATACCTCTTTCTTATAGTTTTCAAGGTTCATCACCACGACCCCTCCCCCTTTATCGGCCTGTTTAATTATAATGTTCTTATTACTCTGCAAATCCTTAAGGGCTTTTGACTCTGCTTTCGTTAAGTTTGATCTGGTTTTCTTCCTATTCAATTTTTTCGATGTCTCCTCCCATTCTTTAGTAACAATCTTATTAAACGCTTCAACATAACATCCTTGGCTGTGAATGGGGTTAAATGTTGATTTCATTCTCAATTTATTATCAACTGGTTCTTTTTCTGTTTTATCTGCTCCATTTTTATCAAAAAAGCGTTTAAGGGACAATTTTCGTATGAATTTTTGAATGTCTATATGTGTTTTGAAAGGGTCTGGGTTTCTGGAAGGGGCATATTTTAAACCTTTTTTCAGGACCAACTCTTCATCTTTTGTGAGGGTATAGTCACTAAGGTTATATATTTTTGTATTGTCTATTTTCTTCTTTAATAGACTCTTTCTCTGATCTTTGAGTAATTGTCTCTTTTTCTTTTTATTAGTAATTTTATATATCTTTTTCTTAATATTGTTCTTATTTTTCCCCCTCTTGCCCCTTTGTCTAACCTTCTTTTTGGTTAGTGGGGTTTTCCTATTAATTGGATTGGTTATCTTTTCCTGATTTGGTATGCGCGTTAAGTGGTTATCCAGGTTTGTGGTCGTTTGTTCAATGGTTTGTGATAGTTTCTAATCCATTAAGGTAATTTTTCTTTTGCAGGTTTGGCTGCTCCGGCTCAGCGGGCCCTCGTTTTGGGGCACTCCTATATTCACTGGGCAAGGGAATTTGTTGTAAAGGAAGGTGCACCCCATCAAGTGAAAGGTTGGGACGTCGATTGGCTGGGCGTAAGGGGTATGCGGTAGGATTTGTTTCCCAGATTGTGCTATCAGGCATTAGACAAATTCGGTGTGCCTGACTGCCTGACAGTTCATTTGGGCGGTAATGATATCGGCCATATCAAATCTTGCGTTATTGAAAAAACTGCCAAGAGGGACCTCTTGACAGTCAGGAAGGCTTTCCCAGACCTATTGCTGTACTGGTCTCAAATCACCCCTCGCCTCTCGTGGTTCAGTCCCGATTCCGTTGGCGTTATTGAAATTACTCGGAAAAAGCTTAATCGCTCCTTGACCAAATTTGTTTTTGACATCAGCGGGAAGATTATATATCATCCGAATTTAACTCGCTAGGACGCCAGCCTTTACCGGTCAGATGGGGTGCATTTTTCTGATGAGGGTAACAGGAGGTTCATTTATAATATCTTGGGGGTTTTGGAGGTGGTTTAGGTGGCGGGCGAGGCCACTAGAGGGTGGCTCGCTGTGGCAGTAGCAGTTGGGAACAGCAATGGCTTTAGCGCACGGGGAATGGGTTTTAATGGGTAAGGATAGGTAAACCCCTGGATTGCGATATGAAACCAGGCCATGAGGCGGGTTTCTTTTCTGCTGCTAGAGGCGTGCACGGGGAAGGGGGGATAGTACCCAATTATCCTTACCTGTGGGGTGCTTGACAGGGGATGCCTATCCGGTTTATGTGATGTCACCTTTGCTGCTGTTCCCTTCCTGCTGGGGTCGCCACCTATTTCCAAATTCATAGTCATACTAATTCTAATTAATAAATTATGCCCCCTTTTTATAATCCAGCAGTTGTGTCTGTGTCTTTATTTCGGGTTTGTTCGGGGGTGGGTCAGGCTGACAGCCGTGGGAAGTTTATATTTAAGCTTTAATTGCTTCTTGTAAAAGGGACTAGTATCACTAAGATGAACTGTTATATGTGGACTGTGTCAGCCTAATATTTGGATATTTGATTATATAGAAATTAAACTTCTGTGACAATCATGTAAACCTTAAATTTAGATTTAGCCTAAGTGCTGCATTGGTCTTCACATACTTAGACAGAGCATGTCAGTATATGTTGACCTTTATTTGGGTAACAGTAAAGTGCCTTTATCTTCAAGTAAAATAGGTATACTTTATTGTCTCCGGTGTTTGATTGCGTTATTAGTCTTACACATAACAGTTTAATTCATGATTGCCCTCGCACAATGTATTTCCACTTGCTCAAATCTTCGGTGTAGAGGTGGTTTAAATATTTATATGCTCTATTTGTTTTTTCACTATATATGTTTATTTGGTTCCATGACAATAGGTGAGCGGATACTAGCCTCACGGCCAGTGACGTAATCACCATGCGCCCCAGCCATGGCATACCAGTTCCGCCATATGGAACTTGAAAGAGGTGTTGAACACTTGGGGTAAGTTGTCTATATATTTGCACTGTATTTGTATGTACATATTCCCTAATGAAAGTTCTGCTTTTTAAAAAATATTTATACGTTTTTAAACTGTTTATTATTATTTTTTTTAGATAGCATTCCACAACTTATCCTAGAATAATTTGAGAACCTGTTTCTTACATTTCAGTTATCCTTGTGTTACATGTTGTGAACATCTTGTGCAATAACCTGTCTCACTACTATGAGCAATCTTGAACTATTTTGTGCTTACTAGACATTATCTTGACCTGATACTAAGGGCTGCTGTTGGACACTTTAATTAATCATCTTCCACCTGTTCTTCCTGCACTTATAGGACTTCCTTTCACTGAGTGTTTGCTGTTCATTAGTAATTGATATCCTGAGGTCCTGGTGTGTGTATGCTCTGTGATCTACCTCTTATCATTTCGTGCCTTGTAAACCAGCTGTCTTTGGTCTGTCTGTATTTATGTTCCCTGAATCCTTGATTTTAGTTGTTCCTTGCATTTTGCATATATTTTGCCTCATAATCTAGACTTATGTTTGTATTTACGTACTTTCGTATTTGTGTATGCAGCTTAGCTCTGATATCTTCACTCCTGTCTGGATATTAGTGCTTAGCAACACCTTAGGCTGCCTTCCAGGGGCTGTGACCTGCTGGGTGTGCTGCCACACAAGTCTATCCCCACCATACGGCCATTTATTTTTACAGAAAGTTTAACTTTGTGCATTTTGTTCAAGTATTTCATTCAAATTTCTTATTCTTCTCTAACCAAATGTTTCTACAATGTATTTAAAAAATATATTTTTAGATTGAATGTAGATTTGTTTCTAAATGTTTATTTAAAATATTTTTGTATTCTTGTATTGTCACTATGGTAACTAAACTGTAAAGTATTAGAAAAAGTATGGACAGATAAAACAATAAAATAAATGCTATAAAAGTCTGTATTTATTTGTAGCTAGAGGCATAAGAATGTTTTTAGTTTTATTTATT
>WWET01003260.1:89970-111128 GCA_011038615.1 Limnodynastes dumerilii | reverse complement strand
GACCGGAAGTTGTCATACTGCACATGCGCAGTGCGTTTTTTTGCCCGGTTTTACGCTCCCGACCGGCGTACGATCGCTCGCAGGCGTAGGTCTGGATCAGGCCCAATGATACAGTTGATCTAATAGAATGGGTTGTATCATTGTTGATGTTGTAAGGGTTGAAATGAAATTATACCTAAAATAACTAGTAATCCATTTTGTATATCTGTATCCATTTTGTTCTCTGAATAAGTACAGCCAGAAATTCAGTTATTTTGTGCATTTAGAACAAATAGAAGGTTATGTGAACAAAACATTTTTGATGTTATGAGTAAGCTTGTTTAGAGAAACTTTGCAAAACAGAGCCTCATAACGGGCCTTGGCCTCGAAGATGACAGTGTTAAATACTGTGTATGAAATATGTACCCCAAAAGTACTGCCTTTGGATCAGTACGTAATTACCCGCTATGATCCGAAAGTTCGGACCGCAATTGCGAAAAATAGCAAAGATGCGAAAGTTTGTTTCAACTTACGAAACCGTATTTACTCAGAAGTACAGGGTAACGACAAGGCACAGATTGCAACAGCAACAAGCGCAGCGCATCCACCAGGCGGTCAATCCAATCGTCCCACAGGAAAAGAAGATGAAGGAGTAGAGATCAATGTCCCAAATCAGAGTCTATTTAAAGTCCACAGATGAAAGGAGCCGCCGAACTCCTGCTTGATTGGAGCAATTTCAATCCTCTGCTGATGTTCGCTTCTCCATTGGTCTTTGTCCTCAGATGGTCTCCCATTGGTCCTGGTCATCCTTTTGTTCTTCTCCTTGGGGGGTCGAAGTAACTTCCTTCACACATTCAGACAAAATATTAAACTAACCTATGCATTGCGCTAGCTACTGCCGCAGACATGCGGTCTTAACAGCATCTAGCTAACAATATTCATCATAATTTAAGCTACCTTACAATACTAAACATGACACACTTTGTACATTCATTCGCAGTTTGGCGATCTTTCCTTGATTACTCCGTCTATAGAGAAAATACGCAGTTTTAGTAAACAGAAACATTTTCATACATTAAGTGGTTACAAGCTGTATATGTTTTTATGTATGTGAATATGTGTTATGTGAATATATCGTAGAATGGAGAAAAAGCCCGCGAAAGCATGAACGTGCTTGCGAACGCGTTTTTCAAGTCCTTTGTTCTATCACTATGCAATGAATGGTGTGGATATGATTCGATTAATTTTCTGTTTCGACAATTCTTTATATTTACAGTCTCATATCTAGACCTCTAATATACCCCACAAGCATTATAAGCATTTACTTCTCCCTTTCTTCCCACCCCATTCAAAATTTGAGAGTGAGTGCTTATAGATTACAGCATTAGACAGAGGGGGTTGGTTGAGTGTGTAAATGTTATTTCCCTTTTTAAAATTTTATGTATCGTAGAGTTGCTCCCCTTCAATGTATTCCAGTATGGTCGTCTATTCTTCAATGAATATCCACATGCTAAAACCTGAAAGTCTTTGGCAGGCCCTTTGTGGCTGTTGGAAGTTAGTCAGTGCAAGTGACAGTGATTAAAATGAGAGCACATAGATTTCTGGCTAGCACAGTGCTTACAAAACTCCCGGCTTCTTTTACTTGGGGATCTACTTTCTTTGAAATCGAAAGTCTGGAACTGGCCAAGTGTTGCTGAGTTTGCATATTCAATACTTCTAAAATGAGATCTCAACTAGAGAGTGAAAAAACCCAGTGCAATGATGAATTGGAACGGTGCAAAATGAAATCTTCTGGACTTACTCCTACATATATTTGAAGTACACCAGGCACATATTTTACATGCCAATTTGTAGGCTATGGTAATAGTTTGGTCTGGCAATTGAAAAGCCTATTATATTATATATACTGTAAATATATGTTAAAAGGGATTTTCTTCCTGCATTAGGTTGCCCATGGGCAACAAACTTAGATGTGGCTGGGAGAAAGAAATATGTATAACTATTACTTTGGTCACTGTAAGGACAAGTAATTTAGATGACCAGAAACCAGAAACCAAACACAGACTTCTCATGTCTATATATATGACATCCACTTGTAAGGTAACATTTTTCCTAAACTAGTCCTTTCTCCTGAGCCAGAGTCTTTGAAAAAGCAAACTAGAGCTGCAAAGCGAACTACAGTCGAGAAATGTGTGCTGTCTTCTTATATTTAACACAGCTTATACATACTATATATTATCATACCGTATCTTAATGTCCTGAAAGCCCTGTTAGGACTTCTTTTCCCTATTTCCCTATAACTGTGTCCTTCTTATTAACGGTTTACTAACTGTGGCTGGATCACTTCAACATAACTTATTGTATAAATTGATTCAAATTATTGGCGCAGTAGACTGCTGTACAGATTTTTGTATTGGAAATGTGTTGATTTAGAGGGAAGAATATCATGTTGGAGAAAATGTGTTTTTGTTTTTCCTAAAGGAAATCCCAAGCCTGAATGCATTTGAGGGTGTCATCAGCCTTTCATACCTTGTCTTGGGGCCAGATTTACTAAGCTGATGTGGAGATGTTGCCTATAGCAACCAATCAGATTTTAGCTGACTTTTTTTAGTATTTAACAGAAGAGTGAGAGCTAGAATATGATTTATTACTCTGGGCAACATCTCCACTTTTCCTTTTCCACAGGTTAGCAAATCTGGAGAGATATAGGACATAATAAAATTGGGAGATCACATTTTGTTAAATTTAAGTTATGTTAATTCAAGTTTTGAGAAAATATTACATCCTGATGTTAAACATTGAATGTAATATATCATATTCTGTAATGTCAGCTAGGAGCAGGGGTAGGTTTACCTCTTGCCAACTTGTGTGTCAGAAACAGTATATAAATAATTGCATTTTGTATTTATATTCCCTCTGGACTTCAGTATGAATACTACTACCACCAAGAAGTTTGTAACAGTCCTTCTCAGGATCCCTAAAGCAATAAAACCTGATTCTTAGAACCTGATGTATCCTGTGACCAACAGATAAGAGCTTAGGGGCAGATCCACCCAACTTACACAATCTGCCCTTGGCCAATGTTCTGCAGCTTTTCTCCTTCTATACAGAACTGAGTTCTTAGAACTGTGGCAGATAGCAGTTCTGTACAGATCCGTGTATGTGCAGACAAAGATACAGATGGAACAGTTTAAGTTGCTTAATGGCTGCAAATTTTGTATAAAGTTCACACTAAAGAAGGGAGTGACACAGGAGTTTACTTCCCTCTTCAATGTGGAATTCCAGATCTTCACACATATGGAACACACGCAGAGGTCTGAATGTGGCTCTTACACTCTAATTTCTTCCCTGGCTGTTCTGAGTTGAACTCAGCAACCTATGGTTCTGTCAGCTACCTGCAGAGATGAATAATAGTGATTGGGTCAGGGGAACATCAGCCAGACACCCACAAGGGAGCATGCAGCAGATATCTCAGCTACCCATCAGTAAGAAGTTCCAAGTGCCAAAGAAGAAGCTTGGTGGTGGCACCAACAATCTCCTACAATGCAATGGGATGATCCAGTAACTGTCAGGTATTGGCTGTAAGAGGGAACCTCTGTACCTAAGGAGTAGGAGCTATATTGAAATAAATCAGGATAATTCATATCCCATGGCAACTAGTGCCATCTTACATGACAACTATACAAACCTGAAGCAACTGGCAGCCAGTGGTGGAATCCAGGTCCTCTGACAGCTGGTGACCAGCAGTGGAATCCCCATCCTGTGACACAAACAAAATAATGATTCAACATTTTATTTAAATGATACATTTTCTTCTTTTTATTCATGGTTCTCTAATAAACAATAAAGAAAATGTACAAGATTTTATCCTTTATATGTTTAATGTCCCATTTAAATACACACTTGCCTTTTTTTTGTATGCAATACAGAGGATTTAATATATTAGCGAGCACCTCTGAGGGAGTTATCCAGATTATACATAATACAGCTCCTTGACTATTGCATATGAGAAGTTTTTGAGACCTGGTGTGGTTGTATATTTCGGGTTTCTTTTGTCAATCCATCACAACCTGCCAGAGCTGAAACTCTTGCCCAAATGAGAGATACAGCCAGGCGCATGGCTTAGCTTAACTGGGTCCCACAGGAAGATTTTGAAAGGCTCTCTGCTTGGGTCACTCCAAGCTCTCTTCCCAAGTCATTTAACCCGCCCCCCCCAACAACCCCAAGCAGCAGCTTCTTAGGTGTGAATCTGGTCCTTAATTACCAAGCTTCTTCTTATAGCCTGCCATACTTATTTTATAATTTAAGGATATAGGGGTAGATCCAGAACTATGTGTGCAATACGTTTCCACGCGTAACGTATTTTCGCACGCGTATGTTCTATACACTCCCCTAGGCACACCCCTCGACTGTCCGAATTTTGTACGTATTTCACCGAGTTCCGCTTCCCAAACCCTACCTTAACTTTTTTTCGCGTAACAGCGTACATCCGCTAACGGACGTATAGACTACGTGAACGTACGCCGCTTAGCACGCCCATACTGTACACTTTACATACAAACCTCCACCTACTTCACGTAAAACGAACGTATTGTTGACTCACGTAAAATTGGCACGCCCACACGTAAATATTTACGTGACAATTACGTAAATTGGGCCATACGTTCACAATTAAGCTATGCTAATGAGCGTATTTTCTATGGTACGCATGCGCAGTACTTAGAAATAGGCGATCTTACGTCTCCGTCATACGTAAATTCACTCCGATGCGTTGTTCTGGATCAGGCCCATAGTCTATTTTCCATACTGCTTCTATTTTAAGACTAATGCTCTAAGATTTGTAAGTGAACAAATATTCTTATTAAGAAACATAGACATAACTAGAGAAAGCATATGATATGCAAACCAGAAAACAACTTTATGATCTCTAAAAAGAGAAATTTAGATTTTAATGGTACATAATAAATAAAACTCTAGACCAGGGGTTCTCAACCCATGGTACGCGTACCACTGGTGGTGGTACATAATAAATAAAACTCTAGACATAAAACATACTCTAGACTTAGTGTATGTTACAAACATTTCCTTTTAGTAAAAAAATAAATCATTATTTTTTACATTTTTAATGTTAAAATATTATAATGATAATCTCAAAGATCAACTACTGTTTTGGAACATATCCAGCATTTCACTTGTGCTGACATTTGACCTGATATTGTAAACGTCATTCTTCATGTACTTCTAACAACACAATTTCAAGACATTCATATTAATTTCAAAAATCCATAATGAATGTCAGAATGTCATTTTTCCTTCCACTGTAATATATGACATTATTTTTCCATAATGTATCTATGATCCTATTGTTACCATGACATATATAATAATATATCACATTTTTTCTGTCAGTAACCTCTTGGAACAAGTGACAAAAGAGATGAGAGAGGTTACTTGGTTAACGTGTTTTTGTACAGGTGTAAAAATTCTTATAATTGTATAGTTCAAAAATAGAAAAAAAAAAGATTTGAAATGGAATTGACCTCACAGGCAACATCCTACTATTGTATTGTATAGGTAAGAAAGACAGGTAATATAATGGATGCCTGAATTTATTATTTCTGTAATGTGCATTTAGATGATCTTTTTGTTAGTGTAAAGCACCCATGGCTTTTCATATTACCGTTTCTCAAACTCAGATTGCCACTGAGATGGTTTCTATCATTTATATTCAATTAAAGTAGAACACTTTTGCAATAAGTGACCTAGGTCATCTCATTGTAACTTTTAGAACTTTTTTTGTAATACAATGTCTATAAAACTGGCAAGCAAATGGAACAGCGCATTGTTTTTCAGTCTTGGGTCAATGAAATAGTTTGCCAATTATTTTTTAAGGATTTTTTTGTTTTTTATTTGCTTTCAGAAAAGCAACGCTCTTCTCAATTTAAAACAGAAAAGGCTGCAATTGTACAATAAAGGGATATCTTAGCAACAAATAAATATTTAAAAATAATATAAGAATCCATTTAAAAAGAACAAATTCTAGTACAAAAATAAAAGTCTTGTAGATTAAATAATAACTGTTTAATATTACAATAGTATTCCAGGGCTGGCGCAATGCAGTTAGCAATGGGATGCGCTGCAGAACAGTTGTGGGCTGGCGTGGCGCTCTTTCCCCGATCAATGATGCACTGTGGAGCGCTAAGCAGGGAATGAGCGCTCCACAATACATTGCTGCATTACAATACATTTCTCAGACTGTATGACGGGGATGCACAGCAGTCCTGGTTCCTGACCTTCACCCTGTGGGCTTGATTAACTATGCTGCGGGTTTGTCCATAGCAACCAAGCAACTACAGATTCTCTCACTTTTCTATTACATACTAGAGAATATCAGCTGGAATCTGATTGGTTACTATGGGCAACATCTTGACTTTTCCAAACCCGCAGCTTAGAAAATCTGGACCCATGACTACAATGACAGTGTGTCCCCATTACAGTCTTAGCTCCTTCAAAAATAAACAGTCTTAACATAGTCAACCGCTTAGTATATGGAGCCGTATCACAGCAGCATGTGACTGTGGCAGGTCCCCTCACCCCACTCTGCACTACTGATTTGCAGTAGCTGGCTTCTGACAATGCCTGACAATGACGATTCAGTTGAACAGGCAGAATCAGATAATCAGATACCATCTACTACCAATTAGTGTGCTCTTTACCTCCCATCCCCTTCCTGCCTGTATCTCCAGATAGGGTACAGCTCCCAGGAGTGCAGTGCATGCGGTCATGACACTGGGGGAGCTGTGCTACTGGGAGAGAAGAGTGTAATGTCAGACATGGACATCTGAAGAGGAGAGCTGCTGTATCACAGGTGACATTATAAGAAAGCAAGCAGAAATAACAAAAGATGTGTAAATATTAAGGCGCAAATTTTTAGTGTTCACCCTAGCACCGGCCCTGAATATAGCTAAAAACCTAAAAAATATAGATATTTACAGATTTGCTAACTAAATTCAATATTAAACTAAATCCCTTTATTTTAGTTTGTGTCATAAAATATGTCTTAAATTGCTAATATTGGTCTTATTTAGCCAATATGCGCTAGTGTCCCACTGGAATAGTTAAGACCTTTTCCAGCATTTATACTTTTTCATCCTCAGCTGCTTTTTTTTTGCAACTGTGTTTAATTGTCTTTGACATTTACTATTCTTTTTTGTCAGAATCTTCTAAGAAATATTGTATTTCCCTTTGCATGTCAACAAAAATGCCAAGAAAGAAGTGTTTTAGACCTCTGCTCCTTTGGGAACCAAAACTGTAAAATGAAAAACATTGTATTTTATGCTATTTCTGTAACAACGGGTCTACAGGGATTGTTAAAATATATGTAACTATAAGGATGAATTAATGTTACATTTGCCAACTTATTTAATATGTCTGTGTTGAAAATTTGACATGTAACATATTATAAGTATCTATCAAGAAATAACTTTACATCCACCAGCAACAATAATTTCTATTTATTGTATCTATCTATCTATCTATCTATCTATCTATCTATCTATCTCTATCTATCTATCTATCTATCTATCTATCTATCTATCTATCTATCTATCTATCTTTCTCTATTTATCACACTATAGCACGGATAACCACACACCAGGTCTTGGAGTCTAACTGGGGCCTAGTAGTTTCTGGACCCTCCGATGGTAAGTACAGGCTTTGCTGCAAGAACCCAGCAGGTCAAAACTCCTGGTGGCAGCTCCCGATGTAGCAAGGGGGGATTGAAGTTGAGTAGATAACTACAGAACTGCATTACAGACAAGGCATATTCCTGTAAATGATGTGGATAGGTTCTGTTACAATATACAGGCTAGTTGAAGAATTACAAACACAATATCAAGATCTATCAAGCAGGAAATATAACAGACGAGGGAGGATCTTCCTTCCAATGAGGATTTCTTTTCTAGTTATTTAAAGGACTTGTCCACCAATAGGATAACATCTGGTAGTGGCCCAAATATTGGCTGCTGCTAAGCAGTTGAACATACTCCTGCAGTAGAGACCACACAAAATGGAAGTTACTCAAATCAATTTAGAGGTTAATGCAAATAGGTGCATGAATGACAGGGGTAATTTGCTAGCAACAGAAACAAAGGAAAGAAAATACCCCAACAACACCGCCATTAACCAGTAACAGACTATACCATTCTACCTGTAAAATAAAACGCAAAAACATCCATTACATATATATGCAAATGTACAGGTGAAACGCAAAAAATTTGAATATCGTGCAAAAGTTCATGTATTTCAGTAATTCAACTTAAAAGGTGAAACTAATATATTATGTAGACTCATTACATGCAAAATGAGATATTTCAAGCCTTTATTTGTATTAATTTTGATTATGGCTTACTGCTTATGAGAACCCCAAAATCTAAATTTCACAAAAATAGAATATTACCGGAAATAAAATAAAATAAGGTTTTTAAATACAGAAATGTCAGCCCTCTGAAAAGTATAATCATGTATATGTACTCAGTACTTGGTTTGGGGCCCTTTTGCACAAATAACTACCTCAATGCGGCGTGGCATGGATGCTATCAGCCTGTGGCACTGCTGAAGTGTTATGAAAACTTCACATTGGACTTCAAGCATCTGGGATTGTGCCTCTCCATTCTTCCATCAGACTCTGGGACCTTGGTTTCTCCATCAGACTCTGGGACCTTGGTTTCCAAATGAGATGCAAAATTTGCTCTTATCAGAAAAGAGAATTTTGGACCACTGAGCAACAGACCAGTTCTTTCTTTCTTTAGCCTTGGTAAGATGCTTCTGTGGTTGTATGTTGTTCAGGAGCGGCTTGACAAGAGGAATACCACATTTGAAGCCCATGTCCAGGATCCGTCTGGGTGTGGTGGCTCTTGATGCACTAACTCCAGCTTCAGTCCACTCCTTGTGCAGCTCCCCCACACTTTTGAATGGCCTTTTCCTGACAATCCTCTCCAGGCTCTGGTCATCCCTGCTGCTTGTGCTCCTTTTTCTTCCACACTTTGCTCTTCCACTTAACTTTCTCTTAATGTGCTTTGATACTGCACCGAGAACATCCAACTTCTTTTGCAATTTCCTTTTGAGGCTTTCCCTCCTTGTGGAGGGTGTCAATGATGCTTTTCTGCACAACTGTCAGGTCAGCAGTCTTCCCCATGATTGTGCATTCTACTTATCCAGACTGAGAGACCATTTAAAGGCTCAGGAACCCTTTGCAGGTGTTTTGGAATAATTTGCTGATTATAGTGTGACACTTTGAGCCTACAATATTGATCCTTGTCACATTATTCTATTTTTTTTAGATTTGGATTTTGGCGTTTTCATAAGCTCTAAGCCATAATCATCAAAATTAATACAAATAAAGGCTTGAAATATCTCACTTTGCATGTAATGAGTCTATATATTAGTTTTACCTTTTAAATTTAATTACTGAAATACATGAACTTTTGCATGATATTCTAATTTTTCGAGTTTCACCTGTATGTTAAGCCACCAGCCACCATCAAGGCCTTTCTGCTCATGTTGGTCTAAACTGTAATAATGAGTCCCAATGTTGGGGCTACATATATATTTTTAAATTGAAATCTAACTTATCTAAGGAGGTACCCCTTAAAGTAGTGTCTGCAGGCTCAGATAAAAATAATGGACATTATTGCAGCTGCCTATCAAAAGTAAGCTGTATTCATAGCTCTTGAATGAGCTGTGTCTCAGCGACCAAGCAACAGTTGGGACAGCCCCTGGGAGACACTATTATAGCGGCTCCTAACAATTTCTATTTATTTTTTCATTTTTCCTTATTGATTGGGTAAAATAAAAATAAGCTATTTATTTATTTGAAATAACAGGGAGGAACATATTTTGTAAAGAGGTAAATGGTTTCTTCTATATCAGAAACAGGAAAAAATTTGATGTGTGTCTTGTGATTAATATGATTGTAAAACAGCAATGGCATGAAAAACGTGTATTTTATTTAACATAAATCACTTCCATTGTATTATTTGTTCAGGCTGTTTATTAATTTAACTAATTTATAACGCTACATAATTTCCATACTGTCATGTGACTACCATATAAACATACTGACAATGCACATAATTTAATGAACAAACACAATTAGAAAGAACTGCAGAGCTTTTTCACTATAAAAATCCTCACCTATAGTTTACAACAAATTACTTCTACTATGAGTAATATTCTGTCATCTGCTTGTGCCCCTAGTACCTTTCTGTTTTGATTTATGTTTCCTAAAGTCCTAATAAATCTAGGCTGGATCCAGACATATAACTACTGAATGTACAGATCACTGCAATAAATATACTTAGGCATCTGCTAACATAAGACTCCATAAGTCAGACACCAGTGTGGCCACTTTAAACCACTTCTCTTTTTCATTCCTATGCCAGACACAAGTGGTGTAGATTAATATAATATACAACTATGGATGCAAGCAGATATGTCTGATCTAAGCAGTTGTGAGCACCATCCTTTCCTATGCTAAAAACCCACACTTAATTCCGCCATCTTACATTGCCTGCTTATATTCTAGCACATCAGTTAATAAATGCAAATACCATTAATCATTAACCCCTAAGTACATTTGTTTATACTAACATACATTTACCCTTAGCAAACCCTGCAGCATAATTGTGTTTTGCATGTTTTTACATGCATAGTATGCAACTCTTGGGTCAAATTTAATGGGGTTTTTTTTACGTTTCAAATAAATGTTGTATATTGACTACTATAACACACCCTTGAAGATTGTGCATAAAAAATAAATGTGAATAATCTACCTTGTATAACTACAGCAATATTAATGATAATCTGCAATCTGCATACTAACAGTTAACCTATCGACTAAAACGCCACCAGGCTTGACTGACTGGCATTCTTTTGTTCATTAACACTTAATGTGTTCTGCATTACAATAATCTTAACTGTAATCCTAATCCTAAAAAAAAAAGAAATGAAGAAAGAGAAAGAGAGAGAGAGAAAGAGAAAGAGAGAGAGAGAGAGAGCGGAGCAGAGCAGTTGGCAGGACAGAGCAGAAATGCTGATAGGACAAGAGGAAAGAATGGACAGCAGAGAGCCAAGAGCAGTGGGCAGATCAAGGATAAAAAAAGGAGCAGGGGCAGGTAAGCAAAAAAGCAGAGGAAAGAGCAGCAGAGACAGAGCAAAGAACAGCTCTAGGAGCAGCAGGAACAAAATGGAAGAGAAAGAAGAGAGGAGCAAGGGGGTGATAGAGTGGAGGACAGTTCTCAGAGCAGCAGGGACTCAAAGCAGAGGAGAGAGGGGTGAGAGCAGAGGAGAGAGCAAGGAGTAGCAAGGACAGACTGGTGGACAGATCTGGGAACAGTGGGGACAGAGTGGATGAGGGAGCAGGGAGCAGCAGTAACATTGTGAAGAACCGAGCTGGGTAGGAGTGGGACGCAAATAAAAAGATAGTTGGGAGCATCAGGGACAGCTGGAAGTAGAAGGCACAGAGCTGAGGAGAAAGGTGGGGCACTGGGGACATTTTTATTATACTTTAGTTTTATGTTTTCTGTTTATTGAACATTGGTATTATGAACAGGTACCATGTCAAACTTATAGCTTTGGCCAAGAGAACATTTTCCCATGTGAAAACACTGTCAGCAATTATACAGCCGACATTATGGTGTTAGTTGTATCATTGTTGATTTTGTAATTGTTTGCCTACACTTGCTGCATTCACTTACTCTCCTTACCCAATCTTCTATATCCTCTTCAATCAGGCTTTCATTTACAACACTCCACTGAAACTGCACTTACCAAGATGGTCAATGATTTAACTGCTAAATCTTAAGGTCACTACTTCTACTCTTCTAATTTTCCTGGATCTTTTAACTTTTTTTGACTCTGTTGACCACTCTCTTCTCATACAAATTTACAATCCCTAGGTATTCAGGACACAGCTGTTTCCTGGTTCACATCCTACTTATCTAATCGTTCATTTAGTGTTCACTATCTGGGTCCACCTCCCATGCTCTTAAGCTATCTATGGAGTACTGCAAGGATAGCAAATAAAGTCATTTGGATTTCAGTATCATCTCTATGTAGATGATACACAGGTCAATCTATCCACTGCTGATCTATCACCAACTTTCACAGCGCAACTAAATGCCTCTGCTATTTTATTTTGGATGTCCTCCCAGTATCTCAAACTTAATCTTTCAAAAACAGTACTAATGATATTTTCAATTGCCATTAAAAATTACCGGTCTCTCTATTTCTATTTATAACAAAGCAATAATCCCTACCCATCAACCTTGCTGTCTATGTTACCCTTGACTTTGAACTGTCCTTGTTTCCCACATGAAATCTGTTTCTAATTCCTGTTACATAAATATAAAAAATATATTTTTTGAATATGAAAATATCTCACACAAGACGCTGCATTAATTATTGCAATGCTCTCCTTATTGGTCTCCCACATTATATATTACCCCTCACAGTCTACGTTGTTTGCAACATCTAGACAGAATTCCGTTAAAAATACTCTTCTAGAGCTTGTCCACTTTGTCAGTCTCTGCATTGGTTGCCTGTATTTACAGAATCAAAAGCAAAATCCTTTTGCTAACCTACAAAGCCAACAATAAGACTGTACCTGTATACATATATTCACTCATCTCAAGATATAATCCAGGTCACTCTCTCATATCTGCTCACTTAATATATGTTCTAGTTCCCGATTACAGGACTTCTTCCCAGCTGCACCCAGTTTCCAGAATAACCTTCCTTGACCATTAAGAATATTCTCTACTCTTCAAATTTTCAATTACTACCTCAAAACTCATCTCTTTAGACAAGCTTACCAAATTTCTAAACCTATTTCTTAACATTTGTCTACCCTATTTACAGCTACTTTGCTATCCAGTTTACATGATTAACACAAACCTGAACATTTTTTCTTTCCATACAAAAATTTCCCTCAGTTTTAATACTTACACTTCTGGATTACTGGATAGAGCACTGAGTAATTTTACCATACAACCTGCCTGGTCCATTGTGTTATTTACAGCACTTGCCCTTATGTATCAATCTGTTATGACACTGGGGATAGGAGCAGTGCGTGCAGCTTGCCGTTAGAAGGCAGCTGTAACACAATCTCCAATGCTCTATAGACTGTAAGCTTGCGAGCAAAGTCTTCTTATCCATCCAGTTTTTTTTGTTACTACCCACTCATGCTGTACGGATTGTTAAAATGAAATAAAACAAAGTAAAGTAAATAACATAAATTAGTGCAAATTGTGTTACAATCATCAGTAGTGGTGATATGTGTTAATATAATGACAATACATCCCAATGAGTGATGTTCATGATGGTATAGCTGTCCAATTCTTATAGTCAAAGGTCTACATTCTTCAACAACAAGCCGTTGGAGACTTTGGACCATATTCACACTTAAGCATGAGTTAGTGTCTTAATTATATGCAAAAAGTAGCAAGGCGACTCCCATGACACATTTTCAGCTTCTTAATTGACTTATGAATGCTACAGAGCTACCTTATCTTTAGGTTCATATTTGTGTGCGTAGGGTGGCTAATTAACAGAGTTTTTGCCTAACCGCGACCAGATTTTCCCATTTAAATGGCTCCCTCCACCCAATCTTTTTATCTTCATACTTAAGTTTTCCCAGCATGCCCATTCATTCTTAAGTCATTATGAACCTTGGGAAAATAGGGTTGTAATGGTGATTCAGAGCCGTTCCATTTTTAATACTTATGTAAATTGCGTATATCAAGTTACTATGCCTACGCAGTATATCACTTCTTAAATATACGCTAAAAAGCAGCATTTTCTTAACTGTGAATCAGGACCTTTGAAACAACAGTCCTGTTTATGGATGGTGTTGGAAGTGGCAGATCTTTGACATGTGGATGTGTCACAAAGTGTACCATTTGTGTCTCACACAATTTATGCATGTGCAGTGTGGAAATTTGACTGGGAGCTTTGAAAAATTTGCCGTAATAAATTAATGAAATATGTACCATTTACATTTACTTTTAATACATTTCTCTTTTTATTCATAAAATAAATTTCCGCAGTTTCGTTAGTTCAGTTTATAGTCTTGATCAGCCCAAATGTATTAAAAATGGAGAAACCACGTGGATCCCAAAGGAGAGAGAGCACAACCACGATTTATTTCAGACCAACATAGTGCTGCCAATTGTACGTTACCTGGTTTCATCATCAAAAGGCTGGCCACCCATAGGAGGGAGAACCCGAGGTTTAAAGCATACAGCACTTTTATTGGACTCCAACATATATTCCCTACAACAACAGGGTAACTACAAATGGTCTACACCAACAAGGTA
Organism: Limnodynastes dumerilii; assembly: GCA_011038615.1. Taxonomy (NCBI): domain Eukaryota; kingdom Metazoa; phylum Chordata; class Amphibia; order Anura; family Limnodynastidae; genus Limnodynastes; species Limnodynastes dumerilii. The sequence goes on along the minus strand of WWET01003260.1, from coordinate 96,774 downwards.
ACTACAAACGGAGCCACAGTAAAAATCCCAGAGCCGAACATCGCTCTGAAAGACACCTGGAGGCGGGGAATCGGCACTAGCAAACATCATAGCCCACCGCGCGGCGGGTAAGCGTGGAGATGCAGGCAGACACCAGGTATTGAATATTAAGTCTGAGACTGTGACATGATTGTGTAATATTGACTGAACACTGTGGGATACAAACTGAATCTTTCATCTGGATTAATTGAATGTACCCGAATGTACAATATTGATTAAATACTATGCAATACTAACTGAACTTTTTAATCCGTGGAGTGTTTGCTCCTAAATTAATATTTGGATCCAACGTGGAATTTTAACAATTTAGGGCCGGATTCAGAGCTCCGGCCGCAATGCAATTGAGGCAGGAGTTCTGCGAAAAGTGCTACTGCGCATGTGCAGTAATTTTGGAACGTAATCTACGTTACTTCTTGTAATGTAGATTGCGTACACTTTAAAACCGCGTGTACGCAATCTACGTTGCAAGAAGTAACGTAGATTACGTTCCAAAATTACTGCGCATGCGCAGTAGCACTTTTCGCAGAACTCCGGCCTCAATTGCATTGCGGCCAGAACTCTGAATCCGGCCCTTAATGCTTCTAGGGTGATAAATAAGTTGTTACATTTTTAAACTTGCCGGTACCTGTTTTTTATTAACGTCAACACACAGCTGGTTAACGTTACTATTAATTTATTTTCTAAGATATTTTTAGCGCTGTATTTTCCTGTTTTAAATGAATGAAATATGTACCATTTACATTTACTTTTAATACATTTCTCTTTTTATCCATAAAATAAATTTCCGCAGTTTCATTAGCTCAGTTTATAGTCTTGATCAGCCCACATGTATTAAAAAAAACAAACTGTGAACTAGGGTAATTTTTAATTTCTAATGAGCTTATGAAGAAGCAGGAAATTTCTTCCTTTTTGCTATTTATTTTTTTCCCAGAATGTTTATGATAACAATAATTCAATTTAACACGAAAAACATCCTTCTCATGAGGGAAAAAGTATAAAGCATTAAAAGTCCAGGATAAAATGCTTGTGCCAGTATGAGTTTGAGCTTTATCAGTAGCGTAATAAGAAATATGTTTGCCTTTTTCTAATCCATAGGGTGTAGGAAAAGCAATTTTACAAATAATCTTTCTGTATTACCATTTCGGCTTTTACAATCTGTAAATTCAGTTTTCTGTGGAGACGAAAGAAAAGGCACACAACAAAAAAATGAAACACTGTTTCACAAGGAATATAAAACAGTTGTATTTGAATCTGGTTCACAGTCTGAACGATAAAAAAAGCCTATTTTTATATTTTTCTTTAACAAACAATAGTTTCATTAATGATTATATGTCATATAAATAATGAACATAAGACTGTTTACTCAAAAAATCTACAGCTTTGTAGGAAAATATACTGAGGAATATTTTTATTGCAAAAGTTATTGTATTTTTGTTCTATTTAATGATACATGTATTAAACAATGCATTACATGTATTCTATAACTGTATTAATTTTATAACTCTGTGATATTTTTCTGTGTAGACTACGTAAGACAATGTTTGAGAGAATTGCTCTTAAAAGACTTACCCTCTCTGTGCCTGTCTCACAGTATGAACAAAAACCCTATACGTTTTATCCAAATCTCTTCTCTTCACTGTATCCTTCCAGCTTACACATCTTATCTATAACTTTCTAATCCTCATTGTTATCACCAAATCTTGGATCACTGTGTCTGATGGAATACACCTTGATGTTCTGTTGACCCTTTTTCTCTATAGTTCTAGACCTAGGGTTATCAACTACTAATTTGAATACTAATCCCACCTTGGTGCAATTACTGTATAACGATAAACTAATCCTGCATTTGCATTTGGGTCACTAACAAAGAGAACATATCTGCATTGCACTTAATTGTTATCTGTCCATATACAAAATGTAGCATTTGCAAACTGACCCAGGCTCCAAGTTATCATTTATATTTGATGTTGTAGCAAGAGTCCTACATATTATCACTTAAAGTCTTTGTTACTTTATAAGGGCAGTTAAAAACACTGGACTGTAGTCACACTTAAGTAAGAGTACAATTTACGGGGCAGGTGCAGACCCACGCATGCATTACATGCATGCATGGGTCTGTAAGCACGATCCCGGGGCAGGGAGTGCACGCCCCCTACACGTCCCACTCTTGGTAGTAATTCCTACCTTAAATATTGCCACAGACAACCTTAAATACCTTAAATATAACCTTATGGCCGCAGACGTACTGGTAACGGGGCTTTCTCCCCCCCCCACGGAAATGGTGGGGATTAAGATTATGATGATAAGTTACTTACGATAGTACTTACGCTTAGGGAACATCTGCCACAAAAAAGGGATGTGTATATTCACTGTCGTATGCACCTCAGGATCTACCCCTACGTGCGTATTTTTACGATCAGTTAAACTGTGCATGTCCAGAACCCAATGCATGGAAACCATGGCCGACTGATTCACATACACGGACCTCAGACTTAGGACTGATGCACGCATCAGCACGGAACGAGTATCACATGCGTAGCTAGAGGGGCAAGACTCAATGCAAATGAGCTGCCTGTATTTAGACTTCCAGCTGCTCCCATATAGGGCAGTTACACAACCAAAAAGTTGGGAAGTACAAAAAGATAGTAAAAATAAAATAATCATCCAGAGGTGCAAATGTGCTACAGATAAAGTACAAACGTATTAAAAAATCTATTAAAAAATATAATATAAAAATATATAACAAAGTGCCTAGTGTCCAAATAGTAAACAAGAAGAGATAGACTTTATACAATATTGTCCAATATCCAATGAAAAGGGTAAAAAGCTAAAATGTCCAACAAGATATACAGAAACAAGTTCAATTTTCATATAGCAGTGAGTTTTTGGTGATAAAAGAACTCTGTATATGCTTACAGCTTCAGTAGTCTTCTAGAACGTGTCCAGAATTGAAGCAATATACACTACATATATTGTAGTAATGGAGGAATTTACCAGTGTGCATAGGTCCCACTCTCTAGTGGTTATGTTGACTGTGGAAAATACCGTTGTCTCCAATATCTTCAATGTTTTTCTTTCAAAAACTCCAAAAGTGATAAGTGGTTATTATTGTCTCTATAAATCTCAATAGTATTGTGGACTTGTATGATGTTATGAGTAAGGTTCTTTATACTTTAAAAATGATATCCTCATTCCAATGATCAACTATGGATATTAATGATAAGAAAAATATTTGCAATGTGTAAAATCATAACATAATATTTATTGGAAAAAATGACATGATAATGTAATAAAAAAGTAAACACTAAGATAAAAAAATACAATAAGAAAGTAATAATAACACCCAGGGGTGAAACCCCATTCCAGATTGCAGGAGATGATTCAAAAAGATGTTAAAGCCCAGGGATTGTATTATCTACACCATTGTCTTTCTTGCTCTTAATCTCCACCTGTATGTACTTAAATTGACGCATTTCGACCTATAGTCTTTCTCAAGGCAGTGAGGGTAATGGTAAGTATAGACATTTATATAGAACTTTTCTGTTTTGATCATCAGCAGTGATTTGATAAAACATATATCATATTATATAAGTAGAAACATACATAGTATCATAAAAATACAGCTTAAAATACATATAAAACACATGCATTCAATAAAAATGAAGAAATAAATATTATTATACTGCATAATTAAACTGCTGGTGGTGAGACCCGCTCATAATAAAACTCTTTATATTAATACACAGGACTAATCTTCCCAATAAATATAAAGAAATGATCGCTATTGGGTAATGTTGATTATACTGAGATACTGGACACCTTTCTCATTGGATATTGAATAATATTATACTGTAAGTCTGTCTCTTTAAATCTTGTTTACTATTTGGACACTAGGCATTTACACTTTTGCACTTTATCTGTAGCACATTTGCACCCTTTGGGTGATTATATTTTTACTGTCTTACTTATTTGTGTACAGTGTGGGACATATTATATCATTCCAGTAGGCAGCAACCATTTGTGCTTTTGTGCCATCTCTTGTATTGCACTTAACTTTCAATTTGGGAAGTACAAAGCCAGAGGGAATAGCAAAGTTTTTCAAGGGCCCCATCCTGGTACATTCTTGAAACAGATTCTCCATTACATAAAATTTACTAACAATAGAACAGTCTGTACAAAAACATCTGAATAGCCTTAATTATATCAGAAGAAAATTGATGCATATTTTATTCATTTGATAGCTTCAGCTGTATAGATCTCAATGCAGACTGTCACATACGCATACTAATCACTTGAATTGTTTTAAACTGTTTTCTGATTACCCTCTTTTCTCTACCTAACAGAGTTGTGTACAATATCACCTGAGAGGACCAGGACAACTGTTAAAACAATGGGCCGGCGACAACTGGTCTGGATTGGAAGGAACAAACTATAGCAGAAAAAATCCTACTCACAGTGCTATACAGGAAAGATCCAGTCATGTAACCAGAAGTGGCTACTTCAAAAGCATTCCAATTTTCCTGATGATTTCTCCTTGTGTGAATCAGCAGCAAGGACCGGATCCAGATTAGTAAAGATTGCCCTTGCACGCAAGGTGTGAAAGTGTGTAAGTGGGCTAAATGTTACTACCATCGTAAGGAACTTAGTTCCGTGTGATGGTATTTACATGGGAAGGGGCTGTGCTTCCCCTCCGCCCGCCAGGATGGGCAGGGGGAAGCATGTAAATTGTACAGTGGGGGAGGTTTCCCCCACTTATGAGTGGATCAGTGGTCGGATGGACCGCTGATCCACAAGTGTGACTTAAGTCACACTTTTTCCGAACGAGAGAGGGGAGTGAGAGGGGGAGTTCACTTCCCTCTCTCGTTTGCACGGACAGACTCCCGCATGCATGGAAAGTATGCGGGAGTCTGGATCCGGCCCCAAGTCATAATATCCAATATGTTTGCAACATGATTTACAGCCCCTTTTTAGGGTATAAAACACCCTCACCTTGGACTATACAGTATCAGTATGTAGAAGCTCTAGCTCGACCAGAAAAACAACATGGTGCTGTATTAGTAATATAACTGAAACTCTGTTTGCTTTCCCTTTTCTATGCTAGTTGCTATAGTTGTGTACTTTAAAATGTTAGTTTTGCAATCTCATTAATTCAGTTAATTAGTGTTACCTTCTGTTTTTTAATTGTTATAGTTGCTGCTTTATTGCAGGTGCATTTATTTTCTGTTGTTGTACGCATGTTTATTAGATATCATTTCCATTTTTACAACCACAATCATTGGAACATACAATCATGTATTTTCACCTTTTCACTACCCATACTCACTTTCTTAAGCTAAAATGACCTTATGATAATCTTTATTTATAATGTAGATAGACTATGGCTGTTTAGATATGATATTTGCAACCTAGTGTTCACAAGTAAATGCAGAAATGTCATGCAATAGAAAATTAGAATATAGAACATTTTCTATAATATAATTATGCTAATGTTTTAAATCATAATTGTTTTCTGGCAAATGTCAAACAGATCTTTCTCTTGTTAACACAGTCATTACATTGATAAATTCCGTACTTATATTATATTACTAAATAGTTTAAATGTCTGATTTACAAAAGTGTATTTTGAATTTGGCAACTTAGTTTTCTCTGTAAATGTAATTGTACCTACGTAAGTATTATTTTTTCAAATGTCTACCAGAAAAGCAAACAATAATGGTCATGTTTCTGCATGTATAAATTATGCAGGCTATCAGCAACCCACATAGCATGTTCACATAAATTAATGACTTTCCATGAATTTTCAAAGAAGAAATGTTAGCATTTGCATTTTTACTTGATATAGAATTGAAAGAGAAGTGGGTGCAGTCATTCACAAGAATCAAATCCAAATGAACAAATGTATGCTGTTGTACATGAGAAAATGCTGAATTGTTTTGCATCTCATCGTCAGCCTTCATTCGTCACATTTCCTTTTGGGACCCTACATTTACATGAAATCCAAAGCCATGGTTCCTCTGGCTTTCCACATGAAAACTTCTATTATTCCATATTATTTTGTTGTTGCGGGTGCAGCATGTTTTTCCAATGCACATGTCCCCAACAAATGTGCACACAACTCACTGATGATACCGTCTGTGTAAAGAGGGGCGGGATGAAAGAGGGAAGGGGTGGACAAACAAAGTCAAAGTACAGTGAGGGCATGCTCACACGTGGGTCCAATCCAGACCCAAATATTACCATTGGTGCATATTATGGCTAAATGTGTGCAACCTTTTGCACATCAAATTCATATGCTGCATAGCTGTATAACGCTGAATCTCTCCTTGCTGTCCCTAAGTACATAATACACATTGAACAGCCTAAAGCTATACAACAGGGGTCTATCCCAATGCCCCAGACAAAGAGTTCAATGTAGCATTAAAAACGTACCATGGAACTGGGGAGTTATAGAATAGCACAACAACTGACACTCTACAGTCTATGTTGGACTATTGCCAGTGCTTCGCTGAAGTATGGACAAGTGGCGTATCTACCATGGGTGCAGAGTGTGCAGTGCACACGGGCCTCTGCAGACAAGGGGGCCGCCCGTGGCACTCACCCTGCACCCAATGTAAGATCCCAGTACCACCTATATCTGTACAAACGGTGACGGTCTCCACCAGCCTTCCGTTCCCAACAGTGCACTCTGCGCGCGGGCGTCACGTGGGGATGTCAGGCGTGCGTGCACTGCGCAGCCTCACGCTCCTCTTCTGTTTGCAGAGCATG
>WWET01003260.1:67070-80610 GCA_011038615.1 Limnodynastes dumerilii | reverse complement strand
GTGAACTGGACTTGCTGCAGGGTGAGGAATATAAAAGCGGCTATTAATCAGTGTATTCCTAGCACTGCAGCAAGTCCTGTTCACACTTTTTCCTCTTTATTTATACAAGCTGCAGGTTTGGAAAAGTGGAGATGTTGCCAATAGAAACCAATCAGATTTTAGCTGACATTCTCTATTATGGAAAAAGAAAGTGAGAGCTAAAATCTGATTGGTTGCTATAGGCAACATCTCCACTTTTCCAAACCCGTAGCTTAGTAAATCTGGCCCTAAGGGTTAATGGCTCTTAGCACTTGTATGAGTGTCAGTCATGTCTGCTTAGATAAATTATGAGTACAACTTCATCAACATTGTTGGTCCAGTGAGCGAACTTACTATAGTTAGCACACTGTACCACCTGCACCACAAGTGCTAAGAGCCATTAACACAGGGAAATGAAGGCAAAACATATTTGTACCTATTTGCTTCTATTACTCTCTCACATACCATGTGAAGACAGTTTCTTCAGCGGGGCTGCAGGAAAGCTGATAATAGGGTGGATTGGATTAAAGGTGATCATAGCTTTATAGCAACTGCACCCCTAGCACCCACTACAGTTGCACCCATGATATCACTCATCCCAGGGAATGATCTCCTCTCACACACATAGAAAGCTGGTTAAAGTGTGACTCTAAGCACAATAGATGGAGAGGTCAGAATGTGTTCCTTAGTCCCTCCATCTAAGTGATATCTATGTTTTGTTTGTTTGTTTTTTTTATTTTTATTTTTTCAAATAAAAGTTGCCTACAAGAAATCAATTAGTCAATTCAAGCCATTAGTCTTAGCCTAAACTGATTGTGGCAGGCAGGGTTGATCATACTATAACAGAGGAATATGGCATTTTTGCACCCTTGTCCCAGAGCTTTAGCCTATTCCACAAGTGACTGATCCCCTGGCCTCACCTTTGGAAAAAAGGCAGCCCACATTTGAAAAGAAGTAATATTTCTTCCAACAGCCCTGGTAGCTTTGTGCTGGGGCAATAATTAGTTACTTCTGTATATTTATATATGGAACAGTTTTCTTACAATCTTAATAATTCTTAATATTCTCTGCAAATGTTATAAATAATCCTTGTTAGGTCAATTTAAATCATTATCATAGTGGAAATTTAGAAGTGGCAGTATGGAAATATCGAAATAATAGAAGTGAATGGAGATTTATAAGTTTTCATTTAAACCAGTGTGAGAAGTGAGGGTATGACATACCCCGTTTACCCCCTCACTTCGAGCCCTGATGCTGATAAGAATTTATGGCGCCTCAAAAGTGCAGCCACATTTCAATAAGTATAAAGGGCCTGATCCAGAACAACGCTTCGGAGTGAATTTACGCGTGGCGGAGACGTAAATTCGCTGTTTAGAACGCACCACGCATGCGCACCATAGAAAATACGCACATTCACGTAGCTTAATTGTGAACGTATGGGCCAGTCACGTATGTGTCACGTAAATACTTACGGGTGGGCGTGCCACTTTTACGTCACCCCAAAACACGTCTCACATACGTGAATTAGGCGGGGGGTGGTATTTAAAGTGTACAGTATGGGCGTGCTTAGCTGCGTAAATTCGTTTAGCCCATGCGTACGTGTGCGTATGACAGCGGTTACGTGTGAAAAAGTTAAGGTAGGGTTTGGGAAGCGTATCTTGACAAAATACGTCCATGCAAGGGGTGTGCCGAGGGGAGTGTAGCGAATTTACGTGCACGAAAATACGCACCGCAAATAAACGTACGGCACACGTAGTTCTGGATCTAACCCAAAGGCTTTAAATGCGTCTGTATACTGATGAGTTTTCTCTGTTTATTATATCATAAGGAATACAAGTTTTATTTGTATTATTGTAAAAGACATAATTACAGAGGCTGGCAACAACCTACAAAGACTTTGCATTTAAATAATGTTTATATACATGGTAAATCTGTGAAACTCAGAAAGGAATAATTATGTTTAGCTCTACCGAGTACTTCTTAATCTGTTAGATCTCAAATGATTTCTTTAGCGCTTTTCTTATATTAATGTGCCAACGAGTCCTCGAGTAACTAAGAAAAAAATCACAAGCTGAGGGGAAAACAATATGCAAAAAATGAAATAAATAAACCTTTGTTAGGATTAGCAGATGGTTTCTCCTTTGATAAGTCTAGTGTTTAAAAATGTCCAAGAGGAGCAGTTGTTTTTGCCAACAGCTGCCTCCAAGCTTCATCCTGATTGCTGATTTTTAGAGTTCATTCCCAAACCCTTCATCTAAAATAGAAGCAGTGGCACAGTAGAATATATCTTCAAAAGAAAATCTGTCTCCCCTGAATACAGACAAAACAATATGAAGAAGAACGCACAGAACACATATTTTATGGCCTTGGATCCCACTGCGGTCAATGAACAGAACACAGGGCTTGGATTCTTTTAGATAAACTGCCAGTTGCATTACTCACACGAGAGACCCTTCTGTTGTTCTCTTGGTACGGTGTATGACAATAGTTAACAGAAAACTACTAAAGTTTCTAAGACACAGGCGAAATGCAGTAAATTTTGAAGTGCAGTGTTTGTGTTTACCCTGCCTGTTAAACATGCATTGAAATGCTGACAGTTACATTAGTCTAGTCTTTTTGTAATTACCAAAAACAAAACAATGGTAAAATGGCATGTTGCAGATTACTAAATATTTTAGAATTGAAGGATATGTATAGCATACTGAAATGTTATAATATATTTTAAACCACACAGTTGAGAGTAAAATGGAAAATGGTCTATACCACCTTGGGAGTGCTAAAATAAAACAGCAACTGTATAAATAAATAAATAAATAAATAAATAAAAAAGTCATGTTATATTGGTTCACTGTTGGTCCAAAGATAGCAACAAAGTAAGGGCTCTTTAAAAAAGTCTCTGGGATTCCACTTATAATGCAGCAAATTAACTCTTAATAGTGGGCGATGTCATCCGTAAATAACATGCAAAAGAAGAGTATAAAACAGGGTTTATTTTTACAACAATTCAACACATGTATGGTAAAATGCACACACACTAAAAAAAGCAGCTTCAATAAAAGAACACTCAATGAACTGCAGTATTTTAAAATAGAGTGGGAGTGGAAAACCTCGGTAATAGTAGCTCGCCACTCCCACCATCCTGACAGAGATCCACAGTGCCTTCACTCCTATTCTTCATCCACGCCATCCAGCTTAACCCGGGACAGCAGATAGGCGCGAGTGCATCCATGTGTACCTGCATGTCGGCATAGGTATGTGAAACGGTGCTCACCCATTCCATACGACGGGCTTGCGGGGCCAGGCTGTCTCCCCGGCGGATCACGGTGCATCTGCAAGAATTCGCCGTGGACCAATGGGAAGGCAGCCCGGCAGGACATGTGGACGCAGCCGCTGTCCAATCAGAGACAGCGGATGCGGGCCAATCACGGAGAGGCGCGGCGAGCCAATCAGAGCTCGCCGCATCATAAAAGCCGTTTTGGCGGGAACGGAGCTCAGTCAGCGGGAAGAAGTCGTCGGAAGAAGACTAGAAGAGGAGCCAGGAGAGAAGACGACGGAGGAAGCCTCGCGGCTGCAGGGAGAAGACCCGCGGGCAAAAGAGAACGCAGAGGAAGCCCTGCTGCTGCCTGGAGGCAGCTGGTGGGCGGAAGAGCCGGAAGCCCCGCGGTGGCCAGGAGCAGGCCTGCGGGCGCAAGAAGGGGAGATCCTGCGGCGGCCCGCTATCCGGGGGCTTGCAAAAGAGCTGCTAGGCCCCTGGGTAGTGGGTGAAGGTAGGAGTGGTCCTGAGACCACTAGCAAAGAGCTGGGCCTTGTTAGGCCTGTCAGCACCTCATACCCCCTGGGCAACGAGCAAAGCCCTGTCAGCACCTCATACCCCCTGGGCAACGAGCAAGGCCCTGTCAGCACCTCATACCCCCTGGGCAACGAGCAAGGCCCTGTCAGCACCTCATACCCCCTGGGCAACGAGCAAGGCCCTGTCAGCACCTCAAACCCCCTGGGCAACGAGCAAGGCCCTGTCAGCACCTCAAACCCCCTGGGCAACGAGCAAGGCCCTGTCAGCACCTCAAACCCCCTGGGCAACGAGCAAGGCCCTGTCAGCACCTCAAACCCCCTGGGCAACGAGCAAGGCCCTGTCAGCACCTCATACCCCCTGGGCAACGAGCAAGGCCCTGTCAGCACCTCAAACCCCCTGGGCAACGAGCAAGGCCCTGTCAGCACCTCAAACCCCCTGGGCAACGAGCAAGGCCCTGTCAGCACCTCAAACCCCCTGGGCAACGAGCAAGGCCCTGTCAGCACCTCAAACCCCCTGGGCAACGAGCAAGGCCCTGTCAGCACCTCAAACCCCCTGGGCAACGAGCAAGGCCCTGTCAGCACCTCAAACCCCCTGGGCAACGAGCAAGGCCCTGTCAGCACCTCAAACCCCCTGGGCAACGAGCAAGGCCCTGTCAGCCCCTTATACTCCCTGGGCCCTGTGTGCCTGTCTGCCCTGACCCGTGCCCTGCGTGCCTGTTAGTGCCCTGCGTGACTGGCTTCCCTGGAACGTCAGGTGTGATTTGTTGTAAGGTGGGAGACCTGCGTCTCCATCTTATGCCCCCTAGGCAACGCATGCTCTCGGCTGGGTTCTCCCTGTACCAAAGGCCCTGTATCCCCTCCTAAGGCCCTGTGTCCCTGCATAAGGCCATGTACCCCTAACGGAGGTCCCGTGTCCATATAAAAGGCCCTGTACTAATATCTAAGGCCCTGTATCTCTATCAAAGGCCCTGTATCCCTTTCCCAGCCCTTTAACCCATTGGTCACGAAGCCAAACTCCTGCGATCTACCTACCTAAGCTATTTAGGGAAATATAGCCTGGCGGATAAGTTCGATCACATAGTTCAATAGGATCACTGTTGCTGGTTATTTGTTTGTAGTTTAGCTGTTCTTGTTAAAATTGGTTATTAGTATCCTCTTGGTTTTGAGGAAGTTTGGTAAGTAGGGGGATAGACCCCTGTGTATAGCGGCAGTAGGCCAGTAAGGGTGATTGTTATTTATAGGCCAGGCTGCATATATTCCTTCCGCAGGTGGTGGTGGTGTAGGAGATTGGCGTGTGCTGACAATTCAGGTGAGGCTTGTTTTGAGTTCTTTTACTGTTGCCTGGCCCCCACTATGGTGGGATCAGTGGAGCCTCTAGGTTCAGATGAACTAAAGAGGAACACGCTCAGCCCCCGCGGTCCCGGCCAGAACAAACCGAGTGACCCTCCAGCCAGAGGGTGAAGTCATGCACTTCCCCTTAGTGAGGAGCTCGAAAACTCTTACTCCACTGTTACAATTCCCTCCAGTAACGATTAACTCTTTTCAGGTCAGCGGAACATCCGTCGGAGGGAAGGTCACCCGGCAACCCCAGTAGATAAGGAGAAGTTCCTAGCCCAGGTAGGACACGAAAAGGGGGATTGCGGGTGTGGGCACTGTATTTGACTTCTTGCGGCGGCGTTACAGGTACGGAGTGACTTTCCTCTATTTTAAAATACTGCAATCTCCACAATAAAATGTGACTATTTTAGTACATATATAAAAAATGTATAATTAAAAACCAAAGCATGAGACCAATAAAACAATTCACAAAAACAACATACTATGTAATAAGATTAAATGGATGAAGGGTCACTGAACATTTCAAAATTAAAATGAAAACTCCGGATCTTTAAATGTCCAAACAATGCAGATGATTGTAAAATCCTTGTATACTCCTTAACAGGAAAGGGTTCTAAGATATCCACAGTTTGTACTCGTGAGTAGCTACTATTAGAGAGAGAATCAGTTCATTAGCTGGCCACCCAGCAAGGCACTCCTGTGGTTCGTAGCCTACTCACGGTTATGCAGTCTGTTCTATGCAACAACGCCAGTCAGGATTTCTGCCACCAGCTGATGGCCCGCAATCACGTCCGGTATTATCCGATATCCAAATTTTGAAATGAAAGGGAGAAAGTTCACTTTGGAGTTGTAAGAGTGAAATTGTCCAGAAAAAGATGGTATTGAAATCCCTATCTATATAGCTGATATATTTTATGAGTGCTTACTACTGCTATAGGGGTCTATTAATTTTAAGTTTTAGATCTTGTAACCTACCCCCTTGGCATTTAATCATGTGTGATGACAGGCTATGTTTTTTACTGCCTTTCAGGATATTTCTCCTGTGTTCCAGGAATCGAGTGTTGATGCTTCTTGTAGTGCGTCCCACATACTGGGAGCCGCAGGGGCATTCTAATAAATAGATTACATAGAATGCATTGCAATTGTTAAAACTCTTCATCTTGAATATTTCTTTGGTAGTATGGGATGTAAATTCCATTAATAGGTGTGCTATATGTGGGCATGTTAGGCAACGGGTTCTTCTGCACCTATATGTACCTATAGGGGGATTGCTAAGCCAGTTGTGGGCTGATTCGCTTCCCTCTACCTTGACATTCCTTAGCAAGCTTGGGACGAATAGGTTCCTAGACTTTTTGAACACTTTTTGAACACTACCCTTAGATCTTCAATACTTTCCCGATCTAATAAATCATCTAGTTTCAGTATAGCTGTATTTTTCCTAATGATTTTAGTTACGCCTATGCATAGCTGTACCAACGTTTTCTAGACAATTCCACTCTTACAACTCCTCATTGAACTTTCTCACCTTTCATTTCAAAATTTGGATATTAACCTGGGTGTGATTGCGGGCCATCAGCTGGTGGCAGGAGTCCCGACTGGCGTCGTAGCATTGAACAGAATGCGTAACCGTGAGTAGCCTTCGAACCACAGGAGTGCCGTGCCGGGTGGCCGGCTCATGCACTGATTCTATCCGTAATAGCAGCTACTCACAAGTACAAACTGTGGATATCTTAGAACCCTTTCCTGTTAAGGAGTATTCAAGGATTTTACAATCATCTGCATTGTTTGGACTATTAAAGAGCCGGAGTTTTCATTCTAATTTTGAAATGTTCAGTGGCCCTTCAGCCATTTAATCTTATTACATAGTAAGTTGTTTTTGTGAATTATTTTATTGGTCCCATGCTTTGGCTTTATTTATACATTCTACTTCTTGTGGAGTATAAAGAGTACGGATATCTAGATATTGTGGAGTATAAAGAGTACAGATGTCTGGATCTTGTGGAGTATAAAGAATAGGTATGTCTGGATCTTGTGCAATATATAGAGTATGGATATCTGGATCTTGTGGAGTATAAAGAGTATGGATATCTGGATCTTGTGGAGTATAAAGAATAGGTATGTCTGGATCTTGTGCAATATATAGTACGGATGTCTGGATCTTGTGGAGTATAAAGAGTACAGATGTTTGGATCTTGTGGAGTATAAAGAATAGGTATGTCTGGATTTTGTGCAATATAAAGAGTATGGATATCTGGATCTTGTGGAGTATAAAGAGTATGGATATCTGGATCTTGTGGAGTATAAAGAGTATGGATATCTGGATCTTTTGGAGTATAAAGAGTACGGATGTCTGGATCTTGTGTGTATAAAGAGTACGGATATCTGGATCTTGCAATCTATGTGCAATCTCAAAAAGCTGGGAGATTCTTAAAAATCTAAAAATGCCCCTGTATCTAGTCCTATAACTTTATATAACAATAGATTACAATTCAAGTAAACATATTCCAAAATCAAAAGGCATTATTGAATTTACAGGACATATAATAGATTTCTGCATTCTAATTAGTCACATCTGTTATGTTTAGCTAACATCTTTAATCTAGGATGTGCTAGGATAAAGTTTTGTATCAATGTAATTTTCCTTTTGAGTTTTAAAAGTTTGCATTTCAAGGTGAATGATGCATATCGTTGCCAAGATTTTGCTGGACTGTGCCCAGATTTTGACTTATGTCCTGTGTCATTAAAAAGATCTGGCGAACAGTGCAGAAGTTTACATTTAAAGCTGGATATGCACACACTTATTGTGTAGTAAAAGCAGGCACTGATGGCCCTTTTTAAAATTTACTGACTATCCACAAAAACGGTAATCAGCAGATAAAAAGTAAATGCCAGGCAAAGATTTCAATTTAAAGTAGAAAAAATGTTCAAAGTAACCATATGTAGACTGGACCAATCATCAACAGAGTCAACACAAAATTAATCAGAAATAGCATACTATTATACTGTAATATTACTATTATGTTATAGTATTAGATTATGCTCTACCAATGCACAAGCAAAAATTGCTAAAAAAAAATTTATGTGAGTCAGTACAAAGAAAATGAAATTCAACATAAAGAGATGCAAATGAAAAGACCATGAATAGTTTTCAACAGTGTTCAAGTAACACAGCAGACATTTATAATGATTTCTAGATAGTATCCTACTGACTGCCATCCAAAACAAAAAGGATCCTTTTGGAAACCACCCATTACATATAGCATACTAATGACCCCCACACACGTATTGACTGCCACCCAAGACGGAGAGAAAAATTTGACCCACCTTCCAATGCTTTCAGCATCATATTTGCAACAAACTAACAAAAAGAGCATTCTAATAAACACAGTCACTCAGTATAGAACAGGGTTGTCGAATTTTAATAGCTTCCCTCCAGGAAGACATAGATGCCTGCAGCGAGCAGGGATTAATTATGTAATTTATGCAAATTATGTCATTAAGCCCCATCACCTGACGATCACCCCTTTTTGGTTTACTGGGGATAGGGGTGGGGTTTGATTATGCAAATTGCTTTATCAAGTCCCTCCCTGCCCCTAGTAACACTAGGATACTAGTGTTGTCTGACAGGGGGGCAGGACTTGAGGCTATGGTTTTTATGAAACCATGGGCCTCAACTCCCTTGCAGGAGATTTGCAGGCTCTCTCGGGATATTAGAAGAACTGCCCGAATTTCGGGAAAGTCAGCAACCCTGGTATAGAAGCCTTCCTGATGACAGTCACGCAATACAACCAATATCCTGGTCTGCCAAGAACACTTGGTTGACACTGAGGAAAAATATAGGGCTACTGAGTGGCCTCAAAAGGCATATGAACTTGTTTTTGCTTTTGAATGGCAATGTCATTAAAGCGTAAATGCTACTTAAACTTGCTGTGCACTTATATGTTTTAGTTTTTATGATAATGATACAAAATCTAGAAGATATGTAAATATCTATTTATCTAGCTATTTCACAATATATTAAAAAAACACCATGGAAACCAGACTGAGAGGATGGGCTAGGCTCCTATGAGGAGCCCTGTATATCAAATGCTGTTCATCTGAGCTACAGCGGAAGGAGCAAGAGGGAGAAGGTAAAGAAAGGTAAGTGACTTTAGGTTTTTAATAAAAAGGGGCACAAAAGGAGGCCGATACATATAAAGGGGAACAAAAGGAGGCTGATAGATATAAGGGGGCAAAAAAAGGAGGCTGATACATATAAGGGGGCACAAAAGGAGACTGATACATATAAGGGGGCAAAAAGGAGGCTTATACATATAAGGGGGCACAAAAGGAGGCTGATACATATAAAAGGGGCATGATAGGAGGCTCGCGAATACATATAATGGTGCACAAAAGGAGGCTGATACACATAGGGGCACAAAAGGAGGCTGAACATATATAAGGGGCACAAGAGGAGGCTGAACACAAATAAGGGGCACAAATGGAGGTTGGGTACACAACAATTGGCAGAAGTGGATGACTGGGCACATACAAGGGGATTGAAATAAAAGACTGGATACAACAATTTTATTATTTTATTAATTTTTTGAGGAGGGGGGACATTTTTTTTTCCACCCTGTGCTCTGCTTTGTCTAAAAACAGAACTGTCTGGAAGAGGGGTTGGTCCTGGGTGCGGTATACCACTGCCCACACAGAAGTCTGGATCCAAAGCTGGATTACTGCTGCTGCTGAGCTCAGAAATCTGGATCTGGTCTGATGACTCTATTTATGTTGATGCACCAGTACATGCAACAGCAGTTGTAAAAAAAAACCATATATAGTAACATAGAGACATAGCTGTAACTGATAAAGTTGAAAAAAGACACCAGTCCATCTTGTTCAACCTCTTATGGATCTCCTGCGGCCCCTTTATAATTTAAAATTATCCAGATAAATCAACCTCCAATGTGTTTCAATCTGGAAAAATCTCTCCTGACCCAAGATGGCCGTCCTATATCTCCCAGGATCCACTACTATCCTTCATTTTAATTAACGGTTTTAAGCCTGGATGCCCTTTCCGCTAAAAAGTTGTTTTACCCTTTCTAAAACATTTCCATCTAATCTGCCATCACCACCTTCCCTGGCAGTGAATTCCATATCTTGGGCCGGATTCACAACCCCGCAATTTTTAACAAATGTGCCTAATTTTACTATTCTAGCTACTACGCATGCGTAATAATTTTTTACGATATCTACGTAGCGTTTTGTTTTCTTTAAAGACCGCATGTATGCAATCTAAGTATCGAAACACTACGTAGATAGCGTAAAATAGTACTACGCAAGCGTAGTAGCTAGAATCATAAAATTAGACACGTATGTTAAAAATTAGGGGCTGTGAATCCAGCCACTTGACTGCCTTTTCCTTTGCTGGCTGTGAAACTTCCTCTCCTCTAACCTTAGTAGGTGTCCCTGTATCCTGTGTACAGTCCATGGGGTAAATAGTTCCAATGAAAGTTACTATTGGCGAACTTGTTTTTAAATGCTAATTACTGTACACTGTACAAGATTAATCACAAATCATAATCAGAGCATTTCTATGTAACAGAAATTAGGCCTCTGGTGTATTTCATAATCTTCTAAATTAAGCTGGTCCTGTTTTGCTCTGGAGTGTATTTAATGGCACAAACCTTTATTGTCTTTATTGCAAGTGAAGCATTTTGCAGAATTATATTTGGGAACCAAAAGTAAGTAAGATGAAAGCTACTTCAGCAATCTTATTTAAGGTGACATTTCACTTCAGTATGTACAGTACATGTTTAGAGCATGACGCATACATGGAAAGTTATGTATTGAAGCAGGGTCAGATGGAAGACAGTTCATATAATATAATATTCTAATATACTGACATTGCTGTGCTTGTGTGGACAGATGTGTCAAAGTTAGGGAAACTAATAGACAGGCTTGCATAAATATTTGCTTGAAGAAAATGTCATCAGATCTGCAGTGGAGTCCCTAGTTTACATTTTCAGCTATATAAAGTATCTGTTTTGACATATATAGATATAGGAATATATATGTGGTCCCATTTCATTAAAAAATAATAATCTGTTTACAGATAAACTCATTTTTTGAGATTAACTGTCAAAATATTATGTTTTGTTGAACTGATGATCATGAATAATTAGGCCAGTATATTTATTAATTTGAAGGCAGTCTGTGATCCAGATTCCCCACTGAATACTAGACATAAAGCAATTTATCATAGTTCATTTGTTTAAAAATCTGTAGTAAATTAAGCACAAAAAATATATATCTAAAATGTTTAACGTTTTGCCTCAGATAGAAAATAATTAAGCATTCTAGCATTTTCAATAAATGAATACCCTGTAAAAGGTCAATTATTTTTATCAATCCACTGCCAAGTATGTGAGGTGTAAAAAAAAAATTGGTAAACACCTGTACATTGCAACATAGAAACCACAACATGATTTTTCGATTTTTTTATTTTATTTTCTATTTGCCTTTCGTCAAGATACTGGGTTACTTAGTTTTATTGTTCCAATAGTTAATATATCATATACATTATGTTATATTATATATATATCAATCATAATATATCATTTATAAGTATTGATATTTAATAACCATCTGGCTCCATTGATTTGTCCAAGTCCAGCTTTGAGATTTCTGTTAAGACCAGCTCCTCAGTGAGTGGACTTGTAATTACATCCTTTGTATCAGCTGACCGGATCCAGACTACCAATCATGTTGTGCTTGGATCTGATGCCAGGACCCAGTATTACCTTCTTGTCATGTCCATGGAGTTCTGAGGAAGCAATCAAGGGTCAGATTTACTAAGCTGCGGGTTTGAAAAAGTGGAGATGTTGGCTATAGCAACCAATCAGATTCTTGCTCTCACTTTCTTCTTACATACTAGAGAATGTCAGCTAAAATCTGATTGGTTGCTATGGGCAACATCTCCACTTTCCCAAACCCGCAGCTTATTAAATCTGGCCCCAGGAATCCGATGGTGAATGGACTGACAAACAAGATGTATCTAAACCATGACCTGGCATTCACCGGAACACCTGATGGTGGGGACGGTTTTGGCTGCACACGATGGCAGGTCGCTAAACAGGTATCACCCCTGGGGTCATTGGAGAAGTTGATCGGTGGTGAAGGTGAGGAATGAACAAGAGGCTGGACCACAATGATACGGGTGCAGGAGTATGGAGAGCACAGGGAATGGTGGATGGGTGCAGAAGTACCATAGTAAGGTATCAGGAACAGGACACTTGGAAAACTGGAACACGAGGGTTAAACAGGAACAAACGCTGGAAAAGAACCACACCTGGTAAACCTAGTGAACCTAATACTCTGGCAATGAGAGCAGTGCTGGAGTTCAGTGATATAGGGCTGTACTAATTAGAGCTGGCTGCACCTGTGTGTAACAGCTAAGGAGCTGAGCCTGATGTTGCTAGGCAGCAGCACACTAGCAGACTAAACAGCAATCAGCAGCAGACTGAGAATAGGAATGGATGGCAGAGACATGAAAAGCACCAGAACTACCTTGTGGATCCAGATTCATACTGAAATAAGGGCATGCATACATGTGCAATCACAAAAAATGATAGTCTCTTCCCCCTCTTTCTTTTGTGAATAACAAACAATAATAATATTAAGATAATCTGCCATACCTCTGTCACCCAGGGTGATTTCAGGTTTACATTACTTCCGCCCTCTAGTTTGCCCACTTCCTGTTTAGTGATGCTTACAGACTGATTATCAGTCTAAGAATCAGAAACCAGAAGTGGGCTGAGTATGGGCGGATGTGATGTAATCTTAAAATCTGTCTATTCCCAGACATTGCAGGGTGAGACTGCCACCGCGGTGCCTGTTGGGCACTGGGTGTGCCCTATAAAAAGGCAATTTTCCTCTTTTGGACCAAGCAAAATAAAAGAGTGGCTGGTTTCTTTAGGTAGTGGCACATTACCAAACAGTGACTGACAGCCATTGACAGTGATCATTGGAGTCATTTGAAGAGGCACTGATTTGTCTGAAGCAGGCAGCTGAGCTTGAGTGACAGGAAGAGGAGGTACTGTCTGTCTGTATAATTAAATTGTGTTTTTTATTTTATTGAATTGATTTAATGTGTAATGTGAAGCAGGAATAATATAAATTTATTATGAATGCAGCAGGTCTAATAATGCTATTAGTATTTTTTACTGTAATGTATGGTTGTAGTATGTGGGGGGGTGGGTAATGTGTGGTTATAGTATATGCACATGGTGGGGAAGTAATGTGTGGGTAGAGTATATGTACTGTATATATAGGACTGTATATATGTTGAAGCAAAGTAAAATTCAGACAGCAAAAAATTAATGTGTCATTTCCAATTTTTTTTCCTGAGAGCGCG
>WWET01003260.1:50015-61013 GCA_011038615.1 Limnodynastes dumerilii | reverse complement strand
AGTACAATTTTTTTTTCTTTCAAGTAAAAATTTAAAAGCGCGGGGCCCCGGGACCCGTGGGGCCATAGGCGGCCGCCTATACGGCCTATGCTGTGGGCCGCCTATGCAAATAATGATAAGCCACCAACCACTGTATTCTTTCTATACCAGGCAGGGTTGCAGAATCTCCCAGACCCCCATATTGGTATCTATTTCTTCCCTCAAGAAGTAGGAAACCCTGTTCTATACTTACTTTATCAACTTAGAGCAACATGTACTAACAAATATTTCATAAACTAAATGGAGTTTTCTAAGTGTGAACACATTTAAATTTATTTGTTCTCATTTTAATTTAAACTCCCCACCGGCCCACCTGGGCCCACAACTGGCTAGTTCTGCTTCTTTGTAGAAATTGCAATAATAAGGTTGAATAGGTTAACTTGTCATAGGAGCAAAACATAGGTACTTATAATCAATAATACCGCAAACTAATGATCTGATACTTGAGAAATGTGAAAAATGTAAGGTAGTTATTTCTTGGATCAGACTCTGAGATGTCCAAGTCCTAAATGTGATTTTCATTTGTATTCACAGACGTTGCATTTGCAAAGTTATTTCATAGAAATTGTGTCAAATTACAAGTCAAGTAATTGGAAAACACCTTCTTCTGTATAATGGCCATGATCCAGATTTCTGCATGTGATCCTTATGCACGGACTTGCTAAAATCTGTATGTAGAAGGATAGTGCATTCCCCTGACACGCCCCTCTCACATGTGCATTTTAGCTAACTTCTGTGGGCCTGATACATACTTAAGGATTGTCAGGATATAATCAAATACCAGGGGTATCAATTAATATCAGCTTATAGAGTGACCGCTGTTTGGCCAGGGTCTGGTGATTCATGGACATGCCTTGAAGGTAGTGGGGCAGAACAAGCTATGGCTCTAGGCAGTTCATGGCCCTTTTGTAAAAGTATCAGTATATTAGGGAGGGGGTGGGGGTCATAAAAGCTAGATCTCTGAGGAAGATTCTCTCCAGACCCCAAGCTGTCACTTGTCACAAAGGTGGGGGCTACATGGAGAGGAGCAGGTTTTGTCTTTAAAAGGGTTGCATAGACTCATAACTTTGCTCACTTCATGGGACTTCCAAACGGAAGAGGTGACCCTTATGTCAGGTCTATCCCGACCCGGAAGGTTCTGGTGTGTAAGTCTCTCTGTGTTTTCTCCTTTTATTTTATAAGAAATTGTTTTACAGATTGTATGTCCATTTTGTTCTAGTGTAACTAAGCATTGTGATTATTATCCTATTAAATATCAGTTAATAAGTTCATGTCTCTGTGTTCACGTGTCAGACCAGCTCGGTTATTAAACGCTACTGACGGGTAACAGAAGAGGTCATTCTGGGTTGATGATAATTCTGATAAAGCATAACTGTGTTTGATTTGGGTAAAGGAGAACCTAAGACCTCCTGTGAATAGTCTTGGTGGTGGCAGTTCATTAGTAATATGTCATATTTGGGGTGGGAGAAGGGGCAATAGTCATTGTAGAACAGACCAGGTGGCTGTTGTGATTAACTCCTTGAGCCCCAGATAAGTCATGAAAGCCTCAGGTGAGGTCAGGGTCGTGACAAGGATGCTATTAAGGGTAATGCATTCCCCCCGGCACTCCCTACGCATGCACGTAACTTAGCTGACGTGTTCAGAACCCTACCTTAACTTTTCCTTTTGTATCTCTGGTGATATGTATCGCCTTGGCGTATGTTAATGCCTTACCCAGCCCATACTGTACAATTTAAATGCCTATATCCTTCCACAATGTGTATAATTGTCTTGCGTAGGGATGTCCCACCCTATTGTACGGAGTTACGTACAAGATACGTGCTATGAGAGTTATGATGCATTACATCTGCCGCTCACATGCACTGTGCGTTCCCACAGCTAGATTTGTGTATGTAGCATGTGTAAATTTGCTATTGTTATTAAGTCTGGATCAGGCTTTGTGTCCATAACCCTACTTTACTACACAGAACGCACATAAACGCCAAACCCTTACCACAATATTCATTTAAAGGCCCCCGTCCACCCACTTTATGGATAGTCAGATGTATGAGTGTTACACGCCCTTATGTACAGATGCGTAACATCTAGCACACATATGTACGGTGCAATCGCAACTCCCCACTTCTGTCAACAGCTTCCTTAATTCAGCTGTTGGTCGTAATTCTGGAGCTGGTCCTATGTCTCTAAAGTCTGAAAAGTAGATGTGCTCCTTTAATCATGCTTAAGAGCCTAGATATGTGCCAGTATGTACAATCAAAATGATTCATTGATTTCTCCATGTCTCACTATCTACATTGCTTAGTATGGGGACAGAAGGGTTATGAGACTCAACCAAAAGGATTGCCCTTTAAGGATTGCTAAAGACAGCACTTAAATATGCACAATGGTCACCTGGAGCATAAAACCTGCTGATGCTATCATGATCCAGGCAAAAGGAGACTTGCTTAATATCTGGTTAGTTACATACATGTAAGTAAGTTAGGTGAAATACTGGAACTATATATATTTCATGACTAGCTTCAGTTTAGTTGTATCTATCTCTAGTAGCACACATGGGTGTTGGGAATAGGAACAGAAGGTACATGGTCTTCCCTTGGAATATTTCTTAGAATAACGGCCCAGATTAACTGCTATAGCTGCAGACAGGTCATATTGAGCTATACAATTAAATAGACGGATGATACGGTGTTCCCTGGAAAAGAAGTGAAAAACAATTACAGAAAATTCAATAAGAGCCATAATGGAGAGGAACTAGAGTGTGAGTATATTACTTACCTTTGATCACAGCTGTGCCAAACGATATTCACCCAGGACCGTATCCTGGTTTTCTCTTTTTGGGACACGGATGGTAACTGAAGGAGCAAAGCGTCCGGAGGAATTCATTGAGGATCATCTAAATTGAGGAGAAGGCTTTTGTGGAGAAGAATAAAAGTGTAAGTGTTACTTACCTGAAACGTATCTTGGTACTGAACGTTATTGCCTTAGATTGCAGTGTTTTTCCTTTCCCGGGCGGTGAGAGTGAAGGATCGGTCTTGGTGAGAGGAAATCACGGCAAGGAGTATTGGAGGTGTGACACAATAGGAATTTTCTGCATTACAAACAAGAGGAGAATAATGTGAGTAGGGGCATTACCCTCTTTTTATACTCCTATACCTATTGATAATACTACACAAAGGATTTTTCTTCTTGTTTTCTCGGAGGGACTGAAAATTGTATGGGAAAAGGATTTTGCGGTAGAGAAATCAAGAAGTGTGGAGGGACTGTAAGACGTTTGAAGAAAAAAAGTATTCACATCAATTTATTGACTTTTTCACGCGGACTCTCCCCCCCCCCCCACTCTATTTAATTGTATTCTTCCCTGCCCCTATACTCAAATTTTGATTATTGGGGTAGTTAGTTTTGGGGGAGATTTGATGGTCCCCTAGGGAGTGAAGGGCCCTAGCGGCGAAAGTCGCTGTCTGTGTACTATTCTCAACTTTATAGGTCATATTGAGCTGACAGAGTCAGGTCTAAAGCTGCTATTGTCCATTTCTGTGAGGATGGATGGTCATAAAAGTCACCCAGTCAGTACATGTGCAAAATAACTATCCGCTGCTCCCATTTTTAACGACTGCCAGCATCACTGGATACACTCTGCAATAGTATTCCTATCCCCATCATCCTGGCTAACTATTCATAAGATTATAAACCTTGCATTGAAGGATTACATATCTCCATCCTTTCTTCCTTTCTGCAAGTATTACCCAAAATGTTTATAATAAGAATATCATTGTGGTGGAAACATTATTAACTTCTGTGTTTTATATATTTAACTTATTTGTCTCATGATCCCACCCATTACATGGACATAGCTCTGCAAATATGACTACCTCTTTATGTATTTAGCAGGAGGTATCTGCAGACAAGAGACTGCTTCTGCAGGCAACGTCACAGGCCCAAATCTAGAGAAACACTTTAACTACAAAATGAGAAGTAGAGATGTTGCTCAAGGTAAACAATCGTATCTGGCTTTCATTTACTAAAGAATGATTTGCTACTGCCAGAATCCTAGTGCTAGGTCTGCCCCAGTATATGTCTGTATCCATAAATGGTATGCAGTAAAGGATAAGTATAAGAACAACTGGACGTTTCTGTAAAATAAAGTCTTTATTCTTTAGTTCCGTAAAACTTTTTCCAGTTTTTTTTTGTTTCAGACACAAATTACTGGCAGGTCCCTTATGAAAAAGCCAGTACTTTATATTGTAGTTGCTGTGACCACTTAATGGACCTATGTAACAGTTTTCATACTTCACAGGCTCCCTTTTCAAGTCTTATACCCGATGAAAAAAAGAAGATCTGCTTGTTTCTCCCGATACTATTATTCCCAGTTGGAAGTTAACAAGAAAATCAACACTATCTGCCACTCCAAGCACAAAGAAAGGCCTTTAGATGGAGAGGCACTAGAGAGATATTATGTGACATTGTAAGTTACTGTCTTATATATACTGTATATAAGAGGTTTATTATAAAGGAATCTTTTAGAATGTGACAATAAAATGTACATCAACAGAATTCCAAACTTAAACCCACTGAGTTTTCATAATAATGCTCAGCAGTACAGCATGAGGTATGCAATTGCTTCCAGATGACATTCAATAGGAAAAAAAAAACTGTCACTTAGTAGAGCTAAAAATAAAAATATAAAATATAAGAAAATCGCAACCATCTACAGCATAGAAAAAAATTAATTACTACCATCGGAATTTTTTTTTATTATTCACTAACAAATGTGAATGTTTTTTGTTAATTATTTTTCCTAGTTTAAAGCCAACTACTTAACAGCTTTCTGGTCTACAACAGAGAGGATTCTTTGTTGTCCATTTTTAATTACTGGTTACTAGGTTTTATTTCTTACTGCCAAATACATAAATGTACAGTTCTGGGGTTGCTTATGTCAAACAGATTGGTTTAATGCCAAAGTAGGTAAGGCTTACATTAAACAAACAAAAGGCCAGTAGTCCAAGTCACTGAATAGTGAAGAAATGAAAACATAAATAATGTATTTTCATGATTTTAAAATAAAAGTATCTTATGTCCATTAGGTACAAAACTTTATTCATGTTCTACAAACAAGGGAGTCTGTTGCACCCATGCAGGCAAGTCTGTCTCTGTGTGCATTGGTGGTAGTAGACCAAAGATGCACTGGCAACCACGTGAATGGCTTGTTGCCCAGGAAACCAGCAGGATAGTGGGTTCTGGGTGTCAATGACATTACTCTTTTCCAAAAAGGGGAGACCTCTCATCTATCCCCTTCATCCTGGCTAACTATTCATAAGATTATAAACCTTGCATTGAAGAATTACATATCTCCAACCTTTCTTCCTTTCTGTAAGTAGAAGATCTGTGATGGTTGTTTGCCATGGGACGCAAGTTATATATCTATCTCTATCATTACATGAAAATGATGAACCCTATGAACCTGATCCAGAATGAATTGTTAAAATGAACCCGTCCTACGATCCACTTGTCTGTGGATCCATAACTTTGTATCCCCAGACAAGTACAACAGGAAACAAGTGGAAACATTACAACCAGGCACAATGCAGACATGTTCTCAGATACAGTCACTTTCTCCTGTCACATATGACAGTGCAGGGTAGTTACCAGTTATTCATCATTAAAATGGGAGTTATACTTTAAGGGCCATATTCAGACCTCTGTGCGTGATACATACTGTACGTGCAGAGGTCTGGAACTATGCATGGAAGAGGGGAATGAACTCTTCTGTCACTCCCCTCTATCATGCATGGTTATGGACACTTCCGTGCCCACAGATCTCCTAGACGCGTGCATCTATTCTGCATCCCTGATCTCGCCCCCATTGTGGAAATAAGGGATGCAGAATGCATACACCGCCTCGATGTACGGATCTTATTAGCACGGAACATACGCAGATGTCACTTTCCAAGGGGACTTACACAATCCACATGTGTAAGTCCCCTTGCGTCATTAAGTCTGCATACAGCCCTATGTAGGCAGATCAATTACAATGCAAATGCACTAAAAGCATTTTCATAAATGAAATAACGATCAAATTAAATTATTACTTTTTTTTAGGCTGAAGTGTTGATCATCAGCAGTTTGCTGGACCTAAACATACTCTGTGTCTGGTGCAAATGTTAAGTCATAGCTGTGTTTACTGTGAGTCAATATGCAGGTCTGGATTCTTCTCAAGTGACCTCATCCTTACCGTCCATTGACTATGTTTATCCACTCCAACCCTTACCTCCCATAGATCACCCCTCAAGATAGCAGCAGTGGGACTTTTTTCAGGTCTCAATCACTGTAATTGTCTGCTTATTTGTTCTGGGTATCCACAGAGTGAAGGTATGCAGAGATATGCTACACCACTAGTCATCTGGAGCAGGCCCTATGACTTTAACTGCAGATTTAAATACTAATGTGAAAATGTTTGTGGATGTGATTTAAATTCAGCTTTGTAAAGTCTTATTTATGTACATATAAGTTTATGCTGTGGTAATAATTATTCTTTACATTATTAATAAGAACCTTCGGGTACTGAAATATATTAGCTATGAATAATAAAGGGCGTCATTTTTCATAGCATTTCAAGATAGTATCAGTATATGTAAACTTTGTACCTTAAGAATATTTTGGAATCCTTCTGACAGACCAAGACAAGGACAGCTTGTAAGTGTTAGTTTACGAATATATTTTATTTAACTGACCTGGTTATTAAAATATTTAGTTGCATTTTAAAGAAGTTTTTCATACACTTATCTTTGAATATATATATTTATTTTACATGATATATTTATATCTTGCTTGCATTGTTATCCTAGTTTACTAGACCTTTTCCTTTTGGCTAAGAAAACTGACAAGACGGTAATGAAGACAGAACAAATCAGTAAAGACAGATGCTGTCTATGCTGCTAAACTTGGTATTGGTTACATATCAAATGTTGCCTGGTGATTCTAATTCAATTTACAGCTTCAAGGGAAACGAAGGCCTTCTGTGTCATAAAATCCATATCTCATCTTAAGACATAATCACTGGTAAAAGGTACTGAAAATATCAATGGCTCTGGCTTTGCTCCCTTTGTTTGTACATACTTAAGGTAACCTAATACCAACCTTATAATTTCTCCCACAACACCTTACTATGACATGTATAATGAAATAATTGGTTATTCAGACTTTAAAAAAAAAAAACCCGTGTAAAGGGTATTTAATAGCATTAGCGGACAACCTATAAAATCTTTCAAAATAATGAAAGATACCACATTTCCAAAGACAAAGCTCCTCATAAACTCCCCGCCCCACCACAGATAGGTAAGCGCCGCTCTCTATTTCCCCAACACCAACCCTTATGCTAATTCTTACCCTAACCCTCCCTTCCCCATAGTCTACTCCTAAGACTACCTTCCCTACAGCCTAACCCTAAGCTTCCCCTCCTCACAGTCTAACCCTAAGACTCCCTTCCCTGCAGCCTAACCCTAAGTTTCCCCTTTTTCAATCCCTTTCCTCCCCGCAGCCTAACCCTAAATCTCCCCTTTTCCCATTCATCCCCACCCCACAGCCTAAACTATGTCCCCTCCTCTGCACTAACCTGCACGGTCGTTGGAGCATCGCTAAGCGCTGGTGGCAGGTTTTTAAAATTTACACTCCTTCCTGTTGAATTAAATATTGATCTGAAACACAACACTATGAAAATTCTGAGGTTTTGTTATCAGTCATGGATATTTAAATAAATGAATACACAAAATAAAGAATAAATAACATTAGATTTGTTCAATATACACTGCACATACAGGATACTAGGGTGGACCAGTGAAAGTACAGGCTAAACATGGGTTGATGGGCCTGATCCAGAGCTACGGCCGCAAGCGATCGTACGCCGATCGTAAGCGAAAAAAACGCACTACGCATGTGCAGTATGACAACTTCCGGTCGACCGAAGGACATGAGCGAACAGCGAGCGTATTTTCAGCGTATTTTTCGCTCATGGGAAGTGCGTTTTGTACGACGATAGTCTGGACGCTCGAGTTACTACACAGAGGCGGGGATAGCCATTTAAATTGTACAGTATGGGCGTGCTAAGCCCAGTACGACCAGCGTATCGGTACGAAAATTTGCACGTACGCTGGAAAATCTTAGGGTAGGGTTCAGCCGCCGTAAGCAGGTACAATCAATGGGAGTGTTATGGGCGTGAAAGTTTATACGCCCGGGCGAACGTACGCTACGCTCGCGGGCGATTGCGGTCGTAGGTCTGGATCAGGCCCGATGATACTAAATGTATAAATGTACCTGGCTCAGGTTTCCATACAATGAACAGCATCATATAAGAGATACAAAAGATCATAAACACAATAGACTGTATCCAAGCTTAAGAAGCTGGTGCTTCTTAAGAACGGCCTTTTAAGAATGAAAACCTGACCTACTACGCATGCATACCATTTAGGCAAGTTTAGAGTAAGTGTGGTCTTTAAAGACTGCACTTAAAAATGTAAGAAGGAAAAAAGGCTTGCCATGGCAGCCTCTGTTCTTTTTTAAGAAGAGTGGGCGGGGCAAGAGATTTAACTTAGACGGGGGGGAGTGGGAAAGAAATCAGTGTTCGTATTTTCCTTCTTAAGAATCAAAATACGAATGGTTAATTAATGTTCCTAAAAACTTGGATGGGTTGGGCAGCAGGTCAGATGAGTTAGATTACTGCCACACCTAACTCACTCTGATCCATCTGTGAATACGGTTTAATGGCATTTATCAGATAGCTACAAAACAGAAAACAAGGGGGCCCCGGCCCTAAACTATGCTGTGAGGAGGAATATTTGCAAATTCCCCAATAACCAATAATAAAGAAAAGAGAAAGCACAGCAAAAAATTATGGTGAAAAAATCAACAACGGATGAATTCACCACTAGCAACCAAGTAGAATGAAATACTAGTTTAATAAATGCATACAAAAATATATTAAAATATAACTGCTATAAATAATGGTCAGATGTGAGAGTGGATGAGGTGGTAACTATACGGAGTACAACTTGGTATAAAAGTTCACAATATGTCCACGTTAGAGGTCCAAAATGTCAGAGACACAGATCCGTGTATGAATAAGAGAAGGCACACAATGGCTTCGCGAAGCTTAGCACATATAGCACGCCTTGTGATATACAATTGTATCACCAGTAAAAAATGAATTCAGTACTCACAAACTGGGATATCGGTTGGTTAGAGCCTTTGGTAAAATGATGTCGCTTATAGCTGATAAATCATGCGATCCAAAGTTGCAGTTCAGGGACTGCTGTGTAGGTGTAAGACACGGACCCTCTCAGCTGTTGGTTAGTAAATGGTGAGTGGACAAGGTGGTAATCGATTCCACTGTGTGGAGAAGGTCTGCTGGATGATCCACCATGCAACAGCAAGATCCAGGATGTCGGGCCGCGGGATAAGCAGTGATCTGAGTCTCACACGTGGGTAATACTCGGCAGCAAGGACACCAATATCTCAGCAGTTGAGGTAGATTTTCAGCCACCAAATACCAAGGTATCCACAGATAGAAAACTCACTTGTGGCAGAGCAATTGATAGCAGTAGGATAAAACAATAATAAAATCCGCTTATCAGATAGCATAAAACCATTAGAAGGAGGTCGATCGCCAGTTCAAACAGCCCTTTTTTACGACAGGGCCGTTTTCACCAACGATTTTGATCCAAGGGACCCAAATCGAGTTTCTGTTCCCCGCCGGATAGAAGTTTTCAAAAATTCCAAGCACAAAGTCCCAGTGGCGAATGAGTGCAACCAATGTACTCGCGTAGTTAGGCCAGTGATCTCATTGCACAGAAAGCCAGAAAGTAGCCGAACAATTAAATGTAATTTACTTTTACACCCGCTGGCTACTGTAAAAAATATTTATTCAATTTGTGATCTCCACCGAGAATTGTATTCCACTTAACATAAATTATGAACCACACTAATTAGAACTTACTTAGGGGCCAATTTAGAGGGGAAGGTATGCCTAACAACAGTGTGTATCTTGGTGTAAGTTTACCCTGTGTATGTTCAGAAACAATGGTGGACAAACAAGACCCAAAAGCAACCTGCTGCATGACTGATTGCTCCCTAAAGGTACTTTCATGGGATGGAAGGGGTGAGGGGACCTAGCCAATGTACAGTAAGGTTGTGCTCACACAATTGCTCAAGATCCAGACCCAAACTCAGCAGTAAGTTCACAGTTTTTGTTGAAACAGTTGCACCAGGTACAGGTCATGTCTAATTCCAAGCGTCAGCTACTCCACAGCCTACTTCAGGCTATTGTATTAGAATTTCATACTCTGTACACCATAGAAAAGGTCAGGAAATACGGCTTGTACATTGTGTGGCTGTAAACTAATTATTTATTTATTCATTTAAAAAAATTGATTGTTTTATTGTATTCTCATTGTGACTGAAGTGCTCACACATATTAAACCTACCATTTTTAGTATACATTTCTTAGATGTATCCTGCACTTACATTTAGATTACTTGGAGATATGCAACAAATATTGTCACATAGCTCCATTGAGTTTGACTGTTTAGTGTCCATACACAACCTGCAGTACTTGCATAGGCATCATGAGGTGACCTTGTGTCTGTCTCTGAATCAGCCCCTTAAGTTCTAAGGGTCGTACCCAGACCTACGATGGTACGCTGAGTGGTTTACCGCTCAGCATACCATCGCTTCCCTCCCACGACACTCCTCCCTTGCCCCAGCATATAAACAGTCGCTTACGCCGGCTGAAGGTTACCCTAACTTCAGCCGGCATTAGCGACTGTTAATACGCTTGGACGGCGACATTAGTACATTAACGCCGCCCTCCCAGCCTCATTACCCTCCCTCCCCCCGCCTACCTGCCATAACTTCCACGTAGTAACGCTGGGGACACGCTCTCCAGCGTTACTCCGCTGAACCTCCGGACGC
>WWET01003260.1:35552-49088 GCA_011038615.1 Limnodynastes dumerilii | reverse complement strand
GATTTGCATAGAAATGGGCGGGGGGGCATTGAGATGAGGGAAAGTGGGCGCGCTTACAGAGTTAGGGCCCTAAATATACGCAACTAATACACATAAGGCCGGAAGTGAGTGCGGCTAGATAGGGTAAGTCAATGCAGGTGAAAGTTTAGGTCCGGCCGGAGGTTGCGAGGGGAGTGACTGTTTTTTTCTGGTGGGTGTAACCTGCTCCGACCTGCCACTTAGTTGTGGATATTTGTGGCCCGATCGCCGACGGAAGTCTGAATACGGCCCTAAGTCCTTATACGTAGATAGTTCCTTTTTTGTATTTTATAATGCTTTCAAATATTTCTTCCATAGAAGCGATATAATAGCAATATGAATTGGTGTCTTTAAGGTTCCAAATTAAAGTGAACTTTAGACACTAGTCTAAATATGCTTCCTTTCTTCAGTAAATGATACTTTGTAACTTGAATTTAGATACTTCCTCCATGGCAACAGTGTAGCAACAAATAGATATGTTCCAAGCATTGATATATGGATAGGTGGTTAAATGCTGATGTTAGGCCCGGCTCCAGACCCCGCACATTTTCTGTACGTGCGGGAGTCTGTACGTCCGCAAGTGAGAAGGGAGTGCACACCCCGTCACTCCCCTCTCTTCTGCGGGCTTTATGGCAGCTTACGCTGCTATAACCCTGCATTAACTCTCTCGTTTGTATCAACAGTCCGTACGACCGCTGATCCACAGAAGTGTGGGAGCCCACACTGTACACTTTGCATGCATCCCCCCGCTCACTTTAGCGTGCAGAGGGGAAGCACAGCCCATTTCGTCTGAAACGGTTGCAGTCCCCGTATAGAATGAGGGATTTACTAAATAAAAAGTTATTTTTTGGCATACTCACCCATTCCTTTTTGGAAACACTGCCGCCGCTACCGCAGGACCCGCACCACGGGAAAGGTGAGTAACCTCTCCAGGGTTAGGGTAGGCTGCGGGGAAGGGAGGGTTAAGGTCAGGCTGCGGGAGATGGAGGGTTAGAGTCAGCCTTCATGGAAGGGAGAGTTAGGGTCAGGCAGAGGGAGATGGTGGGTTAGGGTTAGGCAGCGGGGAAGGGAGGGTTAGGGTCAGACTGCGGGAGATGGAGGGTTAGGGTCAGGCTGTGGGGAAGGAAATGTTAGGGTTAGGGTAATGGAAGGGGAGGGTTAGAGTTAGAATTAGGGGAAGGATTGGGGTAGTTTTCAGGCTTACCTTTCGGAGCTCCTCGTCAAACATAAGCAATCGAAATCCTGGCCAGTTCTTTCCGGGGACTCACACCCCCTCTAAAGTGGGCTTCAACGGAACAAAGTTCCATCCGATTGTTTATACGCTAGGGTTACTGTAGTAACCCTAGCGTAAAATCTGGAGGGTGCATGCCTTGGACCCTACCTTAAGTATTCCACACAGACCCTTCCATGCAAAATACTGAATTGTATGCAAGGGCTTGGTCAATTTAAATGCCAATGCCCACTGACCCTGCATGCTAATAGGCCGGTCTCCTGTATGGAGGCTGAATTACGCGCCTCGAATGGCTGCGCTGCATTTTAGAAGTAAAGGTACCCCGAAGTACCTATTTACAGCTGACTTACGTACGTAGCATATGTAAGCCAGCTCCCTTTCTTACTTCTGAATCCGACCCGACTATAAGCACTATGCAAAGAATAAAAAAATTAGTTAAACGACTATAAAGTCTATAAAATTAAGATCTTGGATCTAAAATGTAAGCTGTAATTTTAGAATACAAACTGCAGCTCATACTTTTTAAAGGAAAAACTGGCAACCTATGCAAATATGTGAATATCTTCTATAAACACTACAATATTTCAGGCCAAAGATGAGTCCAAGAATTCTTTTATGAAAAAAAGCTAATAAAGCAAATAAACTACTAGCTAATATACATTGATAACATAGGGCAAGGTAATCATTCAAGAGGTCTGAAATAGGTCAAACCACTTGGTATAATACACTATTCCCATAGAAGACATTCTGTTCAGTATTACTCTTCTTTGTAATCTCTATCATGCACACAAGCATTGTATAATGTAGATATGCACTTTCCCTCTGTGTCACAGCAGAAAAGGAAAGCTCCTTGGTCCAAAGAGAAAATTACTTTTGTCATAAATTGTCATGTATAAGTCTCTTGGGTTACATGGTTTCTTAAACATGTACTATAAAGCTTTCTTATACACTGTAGCTAATAAGATCTTACTGTAGTTTTATAGAGACAAATCTTCCATTTAATTTTTCACAGGAACTATAATAATATGAATCATAAAATGGTTAGATATCCCAAAAATTATTCAAACTTAATGCCGATTGCATTAATACTGTGCTAAAAAGAGTAAGAAGGACAGTCTGACCTTGATAAATGCGAATCAATCAGGCTTAAATCATTGAGATGGATTTTCATCAATATTTTATTTAGTATTCAGATAAAAACTAAATTGAGATAATTAGGTAGGTCTATTAGCTCAACATGCATATCTTTATGCATCTGTACAGGTTTTAAAACTCATCTTTTTGATGTAACAAATGTTGCTTGTTCTCCTTAGTGGTTGTCCCACAGTTTACTGCATATCTGGTATATCACCCAAAAAGGGAGTTTCCGTTCCATGTCAAACAAAATATGCTTGGAATTGGTATATTAATTTGCTTCTACCCAAAATAATAATAATAATAATAATAAGAAGAAGAAGAAGAAGAAGAAGAATAAGAATAAGAATTATAATAATATGGGACCTGATTCAGACCTAAGAAGGATCTTGAAATTAGGAGAGGAAAGTTACAACTGGGCAAAAATATGCTGATTTCAGGGGGAGTCAAGTTAATTTTATATTTTGCATGCAGAGATATATCTTTAAATTATTTAGACTTGAGCTAGGAAATGCCACCTCTCAACTCTAATACTGTTTGCTACAGATGAAATATGACTCCCCTGCAATCAACATGGTTTAGCCCAGGAGTAACTTTCCTCTCTTATTTTCAGTTTCTGAATCAGGTCCTCAGAGACTGAAAATAAGAGAGGAAAATTACACCTGTTGATTTCAAGGGAGTCAAATTTCATCCATTGCAAACAGTATTAGAGTTGATGTTTCCCAGTCCAAGTCTAATAAACAGTGTAAAAGTAAAGTTGGTCAGTATCTGTGTGCCGTAAGCAAAAAACAAAGATATATCCCTGCATGCAAAGAATACAATTAACTTGACCCCCCCAAAATCAACATGGTTTTGCCCAGGAGTAACATTTCTCTCTTATTTTCAGCCTCTGAATCGGGTCCATGATAACCATGCTTGTTTTGGGAACTACAGCTACAATAACTAATTCAGTCGTCTTGGCTGCATCATTGCCACAATCGTTAAAACATATAAATAAAATAAAAATATGATCTTACCTTGTCCCTGCTTCCATCCGCTGTCTCCTTCACTCTGTCCTCACTTTTTCCTCTGTACTTTCTCTGCTTTCTGAATGCCAATCAGTTAAGCTAGTAGTTACTTTAGGTTAACTACTGGTACACTAAAGGTTACGCCAACATACTACACCCATAATCACACAGAGGAAGCCGAGACTGAAAGGTTAAATAGGGTCTTAATATGTTTATTCTTGATGAGTCTTATTTATCCACAAGCTGAGATTAAATTGCTCACGACCCTAAATCTTAGATCCCAATTCCTGTAGTTACATTTTTTGTTATGCTATCAGCTCATGCAGTTAATATTATTGGGCTGGATCAAGAGATCCAATTTTTCCTATATTCTTTGAAATCTGATTTAATTATGGCATTGTTACTTGTTTAGAACACAGCCAGACTTAGGATGAATGACACATTTAACACTTTGCAAGAGAGGGGCAATCACAAGTTGGAGGGACTTGCTATTACAGTATACAGTATGGACGTACCACTGCATTACAGGTTCACATTTCCACATCTGATCAGCTATGGTCATTTGGTGCATGCACAGTCTAAGCGCTGTTCTGCATATGAGCAGAGTGGTTACTGACTTTAGCAAGTACCTGTAGGAGGAAGTTTTGGAGGCTGAGGAAGCCTCACAGCTAAGAGCATCCCTAAACATCTTAAGTTAAGAAACGTCAATATTCTGCTTCACAGCTATGATTCTATATAAAAGTTTGTTCTTATTTTAGACAATGATGATTCTGTGATATCCTGGAGTCTTTTTTGGCAGTTCTTTAGTTGACATTTGACAGTTCTGTTCTTGCCTCCTGTTCTCAGCAGAACAGTGGGTATTTTCTATGCATACATGGTGAGTTGTCATGAAGCAGCCATTGCTTTGTTCTTTTCAGAGCAGATGGCTTCAGAGACGAGCACAGCTTTGCCAATACCAGGAATAATTATAGGTGGACATAAAAAGTTTTTTTTTTATTAGAATTAACAAGAAAAGATCACAAAACTATCGGGTACAATTCAAATCATGTGTAATAAAAAATAGTTGCTTACCTTCCATTTCATTTTACTGATATGCTCATATTAATATAACAGGTATATGTAGGGAGAGGTTATGTGCCGTATTCAGAGAACCGTCTTTGCGGGAAGTTGCGTGCGTATTTTTACGATCTGATCGTGCGTGGTAACTAAATTTACGCTATATACGATGAATTTACGCATGGAAGTCCATTAGGCATGGACTTGTGAATCGTACGTGAGACAATACGTACGGAGGGGCGTGGTTGTAATCAGTCCGGAGTCAGATACGTGAAAGTGGGTGGGGGGGCATTTAAATGACCGATTGAGGGCCAGTAAGATAGATACACAAGTACGGAAGTATTATACGCACGGAAATGCCCACATAAAGATAAGGAAAGTCGAGGCACTTGTAAGTCAAGGACAACCCGTCCGTGTGAGGGGAGTGTCATGGGTGTTGCCTTATAACGTCCGTGCGTATAATTGCGAACTTTTCACGGACAGATCTCTGAATACGGTCTATATTTATTATCTCTACATTCTTTGCACCAACATTCCTGATTTCATTTGGGATAATGGGCTGGATCCAGACTTGAAACTTGAACTTGAAATTAAGAGAGGAAAGTTACTCCTGGGCTAAACCATGCTGACTTTAGGGGGAATCAAGTTAATTGTATTCTTTGCATTCAGGGATATATCTGTGAATTGCTTACTGCACACAGATAGTGACCAGCTTTACTATCACACTGTTATTTAGACTTGGGCCAGGAAACATCACCTCTCAATACTAATACTGTTTGCAACAGATGATATATGACTTCCCTGAAATCCACATGGTTTAGCCCAGGAGTAACTTTACTTTATTAGGACCTGATTCACACTTAAGAATCTTCTTAAAATAAGAACTTAATGTCACTCCTGGGCTAAACCATGTTGATTGCAGGGGGGATTTAATTTAATTGTATTCTTTGCATGCAGGGATATATCTTTAAATTGCTTACAGCACACACACAGTGACCAGCTTTACTATTACACTGTTATTTAGACTTGGGATATGAAACATCACCTCTAAACACTAGTACTGTTTGCAACAGATGAAATATGACTCCCCTGCAATCAACATGGTTTAGCCCAGGTGTGACTTTAAGTTCTTATTTTAAGAAGATTCTTAAGTGTGAATCAGGTTCTTAATTCCAAGCTTCTTCTTAAGTCCAGCCCAAACTGCATAATCACATAAGAATAAAGAAAACAATGGCGTAAGAAAAAGCAATAATTTTTCCCAGTAAAATGGTATGCATTGAGAATGGAATGTTATGATTAACCATCTCTTGTATCTTTGGTATGTTGAAGGCAAAATTCACAACACCCGTGTGACATTTAGATCACCTTAAATATAACATCTGCTGGGAACCATGAAACGACAGGTTCTTGAAAGTGAATGAATAGATGCAATGTGCTCCTGTAAATGATGGCATTTACAGTCAACATAGTGTCACTGGTATTCTAAAAGTTATGACTTGTCACGGTACTTTTGACAGATTCCCCACTGTTTAAACAAGCAGTGAGCATAGCAAATCCTATGGAATGCATAAAAGCACACAGTGTATAATATTTTGGACATTTTGCTATGTTATTTTTACTGCATCTATTTTTCTTTGTTTCCTAGAAATGAATTTCCCTTACCCTCTAATAAGATAACTAGAATTTGTTCATTTTAGCATTCACATGAAGGACTTGATCCACAGTTATGGCTTAGACCTTATTTAAATGTCTAGCCAGGGGTAGAGGACTAGGGTGGGGGAAGGGGGGGTAGACAGAGAGGACAGTTGCCCCTCCATGATATCTACTGGGTGGGTAAAGATTATGTGTATGTGTGTCCCATGAACTTTTACACAAAAGCAATGACTGAAATGCTTGATTCAGACTTAAGAAGGAGCTTTAAATTAAGAGAGGAAAGTTACTCCTGGGGAGCCTAAGTGATTATTGCTTTATTTGAACTTACCAAGTGTTGTTATTTCTGTTTACCAAAAATGAAGTTATCTTCATGTTTGTCCTACATACATTTTCTTCTTGCAAATGCATTTTACTATCACAATTTGCAGTAAGCATAAGCTGCACTACCCCTTGACTGTTCTTGTAGGTTGTATGGCGATGGAACAGTAGCAGCAGTCTCATTGTTACCAGATCGTAGGGTAGATAATGATTGCCTTCAGAGTCAGAGTCTTGGCGCCCAGTGCAGGCTCATTAAAAAGGGCTTCATGCATTTTGACCCCCCCTGTTTGTTCCTATACTCCTGGTTGTAAGCATAGAGATTTTGGCACTGCAAATAAGCTAACAAAATAAGCAATTGCAAAGTGGCTGATCCGCCTGTGAGTGCATTCACAGTAAGCTCTAGTGCAGGTGCACGTGGTTAAGCAGCCATGTTTCTGTATGTTTCCCCCAGGAGTCATGCACCAGCTCAGAGCATGTGTAAGTGCCTGTCTGCCTGCCTGCCTGACTTACCAATTACTTAATTCAAGGTTTTAAATATCTTTGTATGATGGTGTAACAGTTCATTGCTGCAAATTGTTTTATATATTTCTATATTGGTTCCAGCTGCCCAAAATTACCCCTTTACCCTTCCTTTTACCTCCCACCTGAGTTAGATGGCATTTTGCAGGGCTAAGAGCTGCACCAGGCCTCTGGCCTACCACCTTCTCTACCCCCTTCTCTACCCCAGTGGAGGGCTACAGGTCCCGACATCAGTGACTGAGCTCTCGGATTACGACCATGCCAACAACTGACTCCTCACTCTACAAACCGAACTATAGCCTGTGGCTCCTTGATCTCCCGGCTCCGTAGGCTCTGGACCTGCCAGGTGGGAGGTGCTGACTAGATGAATTGTAGGACACACTAACTGCAGAAGCAGTGGTAGTGATCTGG
Source organism: Limnodynastes dumerilii (assembly GCA_011038615.1). NCBI lineage: Eukaryota > Metazoa > Chordata > Amphibia > Anura > Limnodynastidae > Limnodynastes > Limnodynastes dumerilii. Next base: position 41,741 of record WWET01003260.1, on the reverse strand, counting down.
TCATTTACAGTGAGGGCACAGAAGTGAAGGTGAGGAGCCATCTGATCCAATGCTGCAGCCACAACTCCCAAGTGCTCAGCAGAGTTTTCCTAATCGGCAGGCACTAAATCATCGCATTTCAAGCAGGCAGGTTATTGTTAAGCTTGGAAGCAATTTCCCCTTGGCATCCTGACAGACTTCACAAGGGAATACTGTGAGTGGCATTCTCCACATCTCACTCTACCAGATAATACCTGGCAGTATGTTGTAATCACTACCCACTAGAGGGAGCTAGTCCACTACTTTAAATGGCCTGTAAATTTTGCCTTACCCCTTGTCCAGTAGTGGATATAACTTGATAATTATCCAAACTCAAACTACAACATTTTTTTTATTAAAATAAAAAATACAGCAAATTAATAAAATAAATAAATTAAAAAAATATACAACATCTTACAGCAATAGAAGCTGGAAAACAGAAATTAAAACATTTATAGACTCTTGGTTCCCTGACTTACCAGGATATCAAGCTGACCTGGAGCCTCAAAATACTAAGCTATTTGGTCACGCAACCAATATGTAGAGCAACTCTGTGACATCCTTGGGGTGCCCATTTCCATGATCATCTAAATCAAACGTAACTGTTCTCTTACCTCACTTGTTCACTCATCTCAATCCAGCCTTTTAATCCCTTCTCCATCTACCAGGATTACTGGTCTCATTATGGCGCCAAAAAAAGTAAGATGCTCACTCCTTCAGCCACCTGTTAGGTTTCCGGCTCGATCCCCATCTTCACAAGTTCCTCAGCAAACTGTCCCCAAAGATATGGCTTCCTCAACTTCTGTTCAGCCATCCCCAGAGGTGTCATCACACACTGCAGATCTAGGTGTTGATCTTGATTTGATGCTCTACTAACAATCAAGGCGATGCAACAGATGCTGATGGAGCTTCGTGCAGATATCAGTTTGGATATTAAAACCTTTCTTAAGAAATTAGAGAAGATATTCATCATCTTGGAGACCGTAATGACCAGCTCAAAAACAAGATGGGGGAGCTAGACCAATCACACAATTTTAATGCTGTAAAATACTCTCAATTCTGTTCTTGAGACATGGGCCTAAAAACAAAAAAATCTGTTTTTGATGTATGTTATTTAGTTGTCATTTGAATCTCTATTTATGCTTGATATTAAATATTGTAGGTAATACTGATATAAACCCCGGGGATGATCTCACTGTTTGTGGATTTGCCTCTGTCCTTTGTGGCACCCAGTTCAGCCCAATATACTGGGCTTGTTTGTTTTTTTCCTTCGCATTTTTATCCTTTTTTTCTGTTTCCCCCTTTAGTATATTACAAGCTTTTCAGTGCTTTCTTCCCTCCCTGAGGATACTTCTCAGCGTGCTTATAGTCTGGTTATTTATAATTGCCATTTTCAGCTTGACTAGCCTAGGACAGTATGGCTATGTTTATTTCAGTAATTTTTAAAGGTTTAAATGCCCCTTCTAAATGGCGTTTGGCTTTAGCCTCCTTCCACTCCCATGGGGCAGACATTGTTGGCCTCCAAGAGACACATTTCTCTTCCAAAGCCCCCCATGTTTAACAACTACAGATCCTCCACATGCCTCACGGCTAATAGGCCCATTAAGAAAAATGTGGTGGCAATCCTAATTTACTCTCTGGTTCAATTTCAGTTGACTTCCCAGATTGCTGATAAAAATTTACATTATATTAAAGATATAGGTACCTTAGATACCCAATGTGTTACTTTAGTCTTATTATATGCACCAAATATACAACTACTCCCCTTTCTCCGGTCTTTATTTGAAGAAATCCAAGGAAAGGTCACTTTATCATTAGGGGTGCCTAATTCTAAATTGGACAGATCTGAAGCAGGGGACAGGAGTCTTAAAGTTAAAGACCCCTCAGCAGTAGCATTTACTAAATTACTTTTTGCGTTTGATTTATTTGATGTTTGTAGGGTATTACATCCTGGTGATAGGGACTACTCTTTCTATTCAGCCCCACATAACACCTACTCCCGTATTGACTTAATTCTTATAGATATGTGGACCCTTAAATACTCAATCTCAGCATATATCCTCACTAAGGTCTGGTCTGATCATGCCCCAGTGGAGATTTCCAAATTACATACTTGATTACCTTCCAACTAAAAATGAGCTCTCTGGCACTATTTATGATTATCTTTACCATAATTTTCCTGAACACACTCACCACACGAACCATTGGTGTAACCTTAAGACAGTCTTAAGAGGAGTCACTATTAAGACTGGTGCCAGGGTTCGTCACCAAAATTTTTCCGCCCATTCTGGGTTGATAATAAATTTTTTTCATCTAGAGATGGCTCACAAAATCTCCCCCACTCCTCAAACCAAATTGGAGTTAGGTGAAACTCGTAGAGATTTTTTTAAATTGATGGCTATCTGCTCTCAAGTATCATTTGATAAATTGAAACAATGCTTCTACTCTTCTACTAATAGGGCAGGTAGAATGCTAGCTCGCAAGCTTAGAGCCTGTCAATCCTCTACTCAATATTTAGGGCCAAATTTACTAAGCTGCAGGTTTGGAAAAGTGTAGATGTTGTGTTATTCTCCCTGCCTAATACCTGCATTTTCTGTAATGGTTTTCTTTTTGACCCCTTCCCATAATTAATTGCACTCAGGGGTGTCCACTGTCACCACTAAACTTTATAATGGCAATGGAACCCTTCGCTGAAAAAATTTGAAGCTCATTAACATACCAATTGGTCTCCAATGTGCATAAAATTTGTCTCTTTGCTGACGATGTATTATTATTTGTATTTAAAGACCACATTTACGCAATCTACGTAGCAAAACGCTATGTAAATAGCGCACAATAATTACTACACATTCATAGTAACTAAGGACCTGATTCACACTTAAGAATCTTCTTAAAAAAAGAACTTAAAATCACTCCTGGGCAAAACCATGTTGATTGCAGGGGGGATTAATTTAATTGTAATCTTTGCATGAAGGGATACATCTTTGAATTGCTTACTGCACACAGCTACTGACCAGCTTTACTATCACACTGTTATTTAAACTTGGGCTGGGAAATATCACCTCTCAACACTAGTACTGTTTGCAACAGATGAAATATGACTCCCCTGGAATCAACATGGTTTAGCCCAGGTGTGACTTTAAGTTCTTATTTTAAGAAGATTCTTAAGTGTGAATCAGGTCCTAAACTCTGTTATTTACGGACATATGGACTCAAAGTATGGAGGTGTGAATCCAGGCCTTAATCTCAGTTTACATTTGTATTTTTAACTATTCTTGCAATAAATAAAGAAATAAAGAGTCCATTAATTTCTCTACAACGTGTCCCCTTTATTGTCATCTATGTTGATATTTCTTAAAGTTTTTGCTCCCACAAAGTAGCTTATTTCAGTAACTTAGTGGCAGATCCAGACCTACGGCCGCTGTCATTTTTACGGCGGCCGTATGCGCAAGAACGGAATTTCTGTCGTTCTGCGTATGCGCCAGGCAGATGTTGCCTGGCGTAATCCATGGCTCTGGATGCCGTGGATGTGACGTCTGTAACTACAGCGTAGTTATGGACAAAGGGGCGTGCTGCAACGGAAGGTAGGCGGGGGGAGGGAGGGAAATTAGGAAGGGAGGGCTGAGTTAGGGGGTTACGAATAGATTCCCGGCGTAATTACCCACTGTTACGACGGCTGAAGTTAAGGTAGCCTTCAGCTGACGTAACAGTGGGAAATTACACCGGCCACAGGGGGAGTGCTCCAGAGCTACACTGGCCGTACTTACGGCCAACGGGCCAGCATAGCTCTGGATCAACCCCTTAGACCTCAAGACCAGAATTCTTATCCAAGCGTAGCTCTGGATCAGGCCCTCAGACTTTAATATTTAAATGGGTTGCATTTCATACCATCCAGTGGCAAAGGGGCAGGTAGGAATGATTTTTCCTGTTATAGTACATCTTACAGATGATCTGCAAACTAGAATATCCCCCTCCTTTTACAAGTGCACTTCTTAAGACTTATCAGGGTTTTGAAATGTACTCAGCAGACAATTAGGCAAACAGTGGGGGTCCACAGATTCTGTGGTTTGTAAATGAGCCTTATTAATGTGGTACTGGCAACACTATCCAGCAAGAAGTTCCTATTGATAAGTCACAGTCAATTTACCTACTAATACAATTTCTTTGCCTTCAGAATCAGTCATCTCCTGCTTTGTTCTTTCTATCTAAATAATCTAAATATATAGGACTCATATATTAACAATATATACAGTAGAATTAGTAAATTAGGATTTTTCTGATTCTTTAAGTACCGGTAAGTTTAAACATTGATACAAAGCTAATTTGTGATGCACTCTCTGCTGTGGGGTGACATATAAAACGATGAACGCAGTTCTGACTTTTCTCTGCACTGAGTTCTGCATTCTCATCTTAGAGTATGTTTTATGTTTGCTATGCTTTCTATGCCACTAAAAATGTCTTCCTTTTGGAAACAGCAGCTGTAGTATTTATGTGAAATTATTACATGGGCAGAGACCGTAAAATGGAAATCTGGCATTTTGATTACCTGAATTCACTAAGGTAGTAATTTATCAAAGCTCCTATGGGGAAGAGGAAAACAACACAGAAGTGAACATAACGGCGGCCTAGGACTTTGTTCTCTTGTGTAGATTCTATACATGCATTTGTATTTTGTGACTAATCTAGTGTTGAGACTAACAGAGAAAGAAGATCGGTGCCTTGGCAAAACCATGTGAAACTGCAGGAAAAGGTAAAGATGCATTGCCATATTCAGAGATCCATCAGCGGAAGGTTCACAATTATACGTGCGGATGTGGCAAGGCAACACCCATGAATCTCCCCTCACACGGACGTGTTCTCAGTGACTTACGAGTGCCTCGACCACCCTTATCTTTAAGGGTGCATTTCCATACATATTATACTTCCGTACGTGTGTATCTAACTAACCGTGCCCTCAAATGGTCATTTAAATGCCTCCCCCACCCACTTTCATGTATCTTTCTCCAGACAGATTGCAACCACACCCCTCCATAAGTATGTTCCCATGTGCGATTCACAAGTCTGTGCATAAAATCAACGTGGATAGCGTAAATTTAGTTACTACGCATGAGCAGTTCATCCGATCCAAAAAATACGCACGGAACTTCCCGCAAAAACGGTTCTCGGCTTCAGAAGAAGGAGAGTCAAAGTTAGGCTGTGGGAGACAGAGGGTTATAGTTAAGGTTAGGCTGCAGAAGATGAAGGGTTAAGGTTAGGCTCTGAGAGATGGAGGATTAGGGTTAAACTTCGGAAGATGGAGGGTTAAGGTTAGGCAATGGTAGATGGAGGATTAAGGTTAGGGTTAGGCTGTGGGAGATGTAGGGTTAAGGTTAGGGTAATAGAAGGGGAGGGTTAAGGTGAGGATTAGTAAGAGGGTTGGATTTAGAGGAGTATTTTAACTTTTGCAGCTGCAGAATTCACATTTTGATGCATTGTTAAATCCATTCATTTAAAAGTAGCAAAAAGTGACAGCATTTGGAAATCACCTTTGGAAACCGATATGTGTTAAATAGACACTGGCAAACCACACCCACTCCAGAGCATCTCTGTACCTTTTTTGCTCTAAAATCTACATTCAGTAATTGGGTAATTGTTTACTTGTAGATATTTAAGCTGGTACCATTTTCAGTTTTACCACCATAACGCATTATTTTATCAGACACTTTTATTAAACTGTTCCATTGTTGCACTGATCAACAGCTCTACAGGATAACATTAAAGATTCAGAAAGAAAATTGTGTGTTTAAAGACAAAAGTACAAAATGTGTTAATTACATACAATTGAAAGTACGCCTATCACTTACAGCCTGGCAGAGTATTAGACAATGAATGATGTAACAGATGCATAGAATACTACATGTTGGCAGTGCATATAATTGCTGTCAGTTACCACAATAAATTGGATGGTTGAAAACTAGAAAGGAATTACATGTATACTCCCATCCTTGACTGCGCTTGTTATGGGATGACATTTAGTTTTGACTTTTCAGTTTTTTGGATTGTAAATTCATGCAACAGGTGTGAGGCATGGAAGAGATTACAGAACTTTTCAGACATTCTTGTCATGGTTATTATCTACTGGTCGCTTTTCAAAATGCCTTGATTCGGATATTTGTTCCATAAAGTACATTC
>WWET01003259.1:171971-188922 GCA_011038615.1 Limnodynastes dumerilii | reverse complement strand
GCACGTAAGCTGCCATAAAGCCCGCACGACAGAGGGGAGTGACAGGGGGTGTGCACTCCCCTCTGTCTCGCGTAATTTCAGACCCCCGTGCGCACGGAAAGCACACGGGGGTCTGGATCCGGTCCCTTGTGTCGAGGTCACCCCCCGTAATGTCTAATTTAGTTCTCTCAATAACAAATGCAAGTAGACCCGATGGATCCGAATTATGGTACCGTAAAAAATGTCTGGCAATTGGGGTTAGTTGTTTCAAATTTTGTTTATCTCTAAGGCTGTTGCGTATGCTACCAACGTGTTCCAACAATCGCACTTTGAACTTGCGAGTTGTCTTACCCATGTATCGCATATTGCACGGACATGACAAAACATATATTACATTCTGGGAATTGCAATTAAAAAATTCAGAAATTACATGGGTGACATTGTACCTGTCAATGTATGATTGAGTTTTGATCATATGGTCACATGCCTTGCATGAATTACAAGGGTATGAACCCTGGATGGATTTACCCATCGTTGTTTGTTTAGTCTTAGAAAAATAACTTGACACTAATGTGTCTTTTAAGTTAGCAACCCTACGCCAGCACATAGGGATATAAGATCCCAAAGCTTCCCTATATATAGGATTACTGGTTAACAATGGCATGTGTTTGTTCAAAATTTTAACAATGGAAGGGGCTTGTCGACAGTAAGTTCCAATAAATCGAATTTGTTTCTTTGGAACTATAATCGGTTTGGAAACAATTAACAAATCCCTTGGAGTGCTTAAAGCATGATGATAGGCCCTACGTAAGAGCCCCGGTTGGTATTGGCGTGCAATTAAGCGTTTTTGCAGTAATTTAGCCTGGGATATAAAATCATTTGTTGAAGAACAATTTCTCCTTAAACAGAGATATTCCCCCTTAGGAATGTTATTCCTTACGGCAGGTGGATGGAAGCTTTGGTAATGTAATGTGCTATTCGTAGCAGTAGACTTCCTGTATGATTTAGTTTGAATATATTGATGTTCATCCACAATAATTGACACATCCAAATAGTCAACCCTAGAGAGGCTCTTACGCATCGTCAACTTCAGATTCAAAGTGTTATCATTAAGAAAGCCAACAAATTCATCCAGGGCTTGTTCACTGCCCTGCCATAGGAGCAGGATGTCGTCTATATAGCGCATCCAGACGAGCACATGCTGAGCATATGGTTCGCCTGGATCGCCAAAGACGACATCCCGCTCCCACTGTCCCAAGTGTAAATTCGCGTATGATGGAGCACAAGATGTCCCCATCGCCGTCCCACGAATTTGGAGGTAAAATTTACCATCAAAAGTAAAAAAAAAAATTGTGTGTCAACACAAATTTTAATAATCTGAGAAGGAAGGCATTATGATCTGGATTATTTTTGGACTGTAAAAACGAAGCTACTGCCTCTGCACCTTGAGTGTGACTTATAGAGGTGTAGAGTGACTCTACGTCCCAGGTTAATGGTGGTACTTGGACCCCCTCCAATCTTAACAATAAATCGACCGTATCACGTAGATACGACGGTAATGAGGTAACAAATTCACGAAGAAAATAATCCACATATTTACTTGCTTGCTCCGACAATGAGGTGTTCCCCGAAACAATGGGCCTCCCTGGTGGTCTAGTGGGACTTTTATGAATTTTGGGAATCAAATACAATGTAGCCACTCTAGGATATTTGACATTTAAAAAATCAAAATCTGCAGCAGTAATTATGTTACAGGACTTCGCATCACCTATCAACTTGTGATAAGGGTTAAAAAATTCTGTAGTGGGATTGGCATGTAATAATTTATAACATGTTAAGTCATTAAGTTGATGATAAGCCTCTGTGGTATACATATCGTTCGGCCATAAAACTACGTTACCTCTCTTGTCAGACTGTTTTATAGTTAAATCTTGCCATGATTCAATTTCCCTCACTGCCATCAATTCCTGACAAGGTAAATTTAAATGTTGAAAACTCGCTTTTTTAGTACTTGACAATACATCAAACTCCTTAGAGATAAGATTCCTATATATAGCCAACTCTGGGAACGTGTTTAAGTCGGGAAAAAAGGTTGATTTTCCTCTAAATGGAACAGAGGGCATTGGATTTATATTATCCGATGATAGATTGTCCAGAATGTCTATAATTCTAGATTCACTATCATCCCAGACACTTACAGATTCAATAGATGGTGCATTATAAATTTTATGTAATGCCAGTTTTCGTAAAAATAGGTGTAGATCTTTCTCCCAGGTAAACCAGTGAAAATCTTTCACCAGGGAGAAAGATAAGCCCTTTGTCAGGACACTAATATGGGATTCATTCAATACCTTGTCAGAGAGGTTGATAATCTGGAGTGAATTAAGTATATCAGAATGATCTAATACCGTCGTCTCATTCGACCCCTGTTTGTCCCCGGTTGAACATTTGATACTGGCCTCTTTGGCCTCTTCCTCCCCCTCCTGATCTTGTATGAATAGGACTGGTTGGATGGCGTTGTGCTAAAAAAGAAGAAGGAGACGAGGGAGCATGGGGGGGAAAAGATGCAGTATTATTCCTAATTAACTGGCTATTGGCCATTTCATCATCGTCTCCAGATTCCACCTCAGAACTGGAGGGAGTGCCTGTTTGGGATCTAATTTTGATATTATCATTCTGGCCACGCCAGGTATAGACTCTATTAAAATTGAAATCATTTTTATCTCTTGGAAACTTGGATTTTTTCTTTTGCATTATTTGATGTTCAAACGCATCTAAATCAGATTTCAATTTTGTATATTGAGCTTTAAATGTGTCCAATTCCCTGAGAGTATTAGTGATTTTAGAAATATCTGTTTCCATTTGAGTCAACTTTAATTAGTCGTGCTTAATAAGAACGGTCAAAAGGTCTAAAGAACATTTGGTTAGTATGGCTTCCCATTCTGCTCCCAAAGCTGGGGTAGCCAATTCAAAAGCGGGAAATACCAACGGACGTAATCCTCTAGGAGTTATTTTATGTCGTTTATGTCGTATATAATTATTGCTTGTGGACACATTCCACAAGGCTTTGGTTTGTTTGTACAAAATACGTCTAAGATCCGACAGCAATTGCGGCCAGTTACCGCTTGGATCATTAGATTGTATATCATCATTGATTAAGAATTCTTCAGTTACTTTACGAAGCCTCCTGTGCCTCTCATTTAAGTCATCACAAATGCTAAAAGTAGCCATTTTCAAAAACCCTATACTCTTACAAAATATATATTAAGCGTGCAGGTATTGGTATACAGATAAGAGTAGACAAAAGCAACTCGAATTCAAACCAGTACAAAAGAAAACAAATACTGTACCGCACAGCTTAGTATCTCACAGGACAAGATAATTACTCCCTATATTGGGAGGTGCACCTTGAAGTTTTTAAAATTATTCAGAAATACACAAATCTCGAGTCTACACACAGACATGACAACTCAACAGTAAAACTTTTAGAAAGGGCACTGAATGTCCAAAAATATCATTTGTTTAAATCTTTGTAAATTTATTCAACAAATAGATCGAATTACAAATATTATTTAATTAACCACATCAAATTTTAAATATTGGTAAATCTATTAAAGTACTATTATGTACACATAAGTATGGCGAAATATATAAAAAAAAATTATTGTATATGACAATCAGTAAAAACTGAAACAAGACAGGAATACCAAGTAATACAAGGAGTTAAATACTGCGACCCATAACGGAGGCTAGCTCTATCCCTAAATTGACACCCCCCATAGCGGCCTCACGGCCTGCGCTTCGCCTATTCCTAGGCAGTATACTTGCCCTACGGGTTCCCCTGAAGGTGTGGGTCTAGCATGCAGCAATAGACAGTCACTTAAAACGATCCTGTCTTGTAGTCTCCATCTCCAGTGCACATGGAGACAGGAATGGAGTCCTGACGCGCGCGTTTCACCTGAGCTTCGTCGTAGGAGGCTGTGAGTCAGGTGAATAATGCCTGTATATTTATCCCGCCGGCTACCAATCAGAAGGGACCGCAGGAGCTCAATCAAGGCAACACCTGAATCGCAAAGGATTACAAAGAAACACAAAACAAAACTTATTAATTTTGTTTCAAATTATGGAATGGCTACAGTGTGCTTAAATCATAAGAGAAGAGACCTGGGTTACCGAAAATAAACATTAAAAACAAATGTGACAAGAGAGATGAACGGCAACAATAAATTTTTAGACAACAATGTGTCTTGTATCATTTAACATGGATCAAATATATACATATAAGCAATTATATCACTGTTATAGTAAATTACTTGATTGCATTAAACATTCATGACTCATCATAGAGTCAATCACTAATATGACGGCGTTACAATAGGGCATCGGACCTCAACTGGTTAATTTAAAGAGACCAAAAATACAACAAGGACATGCTAAGATAAATAATCTATTATAAAGGCAATATATATATCGCTAATAGTCATGTCAATAAAGTACATTATATGTGCTCCCGATAATAATATCTAGAGGTTATTAAACAAGCATAAGATTCATTATTCTTATATCTATCACTGGTTGCTATTAAGACAAACACTGCAAAATCCAAAAGGAATGCAAGGTAATATGCGCTTAAATTTCCTCGATCGTAATAAATGAACTTCAATACCAAAAAATTCTCAATCCCAAAATGCATTACATACTGCATACACAACATCATCAATTGTAACAACATTTATCTGATGCAAAAACATCAAAAAATATTTTTTATTTTATTTTTTATTGATCCTCAATTTCATTGAGATAGATTGAAGTCCATCTGTACAACATGAATGCCCATACGTATTGTTTGATAAAGTGGTCCTACAATAGTTAGATCTAATAAATTTGGACTTTTTGTAATATGATAATAGGGGATTGCTCCCGTATACATCTTCAAAACTACTTCAAAATTCTTCAAAAAATTCTTCAAAATTACTCTGAAATTGCTTATAATTCCGAAAGGCCATCTTTTTTGCTTTCACTGTAGTTGCTACCTCTTTTGTAAACCACATTGGCTTTCTTTTTCTGTTGTTTTTTCTAACCATTCTTATACAAAAGGTCTGTTGCTGTTAATAATGCATTTTTTAAATTTCCCCACTGCTCCTGTACTCCTTTCACAACAAAACTATCCTCCACTCTGCCAAAGAATCACTTGCACATTTCCCCATTTCCACAAAATCTGTCTTCCTAAAGTCTAGCACCCTTGTTTTCGTGTGGCACGCTACTCTCAGTCATTATACTAAACCATACTGCTTGATGATCACTGGATCCTAGGTTCTCACCCACACTTACTTCTGAGATTCGGTCACCATTTGTAAGTACCAAATCTAAGATGACCTCTTTGCGAGGGGGCTCTCTCACCAGTTCCTTAAGGGACACTCCCTGTATTGAATTTAAAATGTCCCCACTTCTAGTGGAGCTTGCTGAAGACTTATCCCAGTTTACATCAGGTAGATTGAAATCACTCATGATTATTACCTCCCCTTTTAATGCCATTTTAGCAATGTCTTGCAATAGAACATTGTCCTTTAAGAGTGCCATAGGCTACCTTCTTAAGAAGGAAAGTACGCATGGAGCTTCTGCTGCGCCCCAGCAGCCTAGTCTAAATACCTCCCACACCCACTTTTCTCCGGGGCCGCACTGGCACGCCTCCTTTTACTTTACTTTTTCTGTAAAGACCGCACATAGTGAATCTACGTATCTAACCGGTATGTAAATTACATAAATAACCCACTCCGCATGCAGAGTTGATTCAGCTTCTTTGGGCGAAAAAGTGTGTGCGTCTTATGGTCCGAATACTCACCTTGGGGTATGAGCAGGTCCGTCGGGACCCGCTCCGCGGGGGGATGCGGTGCATCCAGGCACTCATCCCCCCGCTCCCTGGCTGTCAGCAGCGTAATGAACGCTGCTGTGACAGCAATGTAAGGTGCTCTCATCACTCTGATGAGAGCGCCTTACACCGCTTCACAGCTGCGTTCATTACAGTTATTTCTGCTCTGCCTGTCACACAGCACTGTCACACAGGGCAAGCAGAGCAGAAACAATGGTAATGGACACCGCTTCATAGCGGCGTCCATTACTGTTGCCTGGCCCAGTCAAGCCCCACAGCCTCTACAACCCGGATTCATCTGTCTACTCTACTCCAGCTCCACATTCTCTACAACCCGGATTCATCTGTCTACTTTACTCCAGCCCCACAGCCTATACAACCCAGATTCATCTTGCCTACTCAACTCCAACTCTACAGTTGCTACAATCATCTTGCTACCTCATCAGCTACAGCTCTCCAGCCGCAGCTCTCATCTATCCCTCGCCCTCTGGGCTACCACCTTGTCACACCTGCTAGTGAGAACCCCTTGCTCACGGACTTTACCCACATCAGTGCACCTCCACTCCCATTGGTCCCTCTGCATCCCTTGTTTCAAAGACTGATTATTATTGTTTTCCTCTTACTTCTGTATGCACCCGTCCTTTTTTAAACTGGCTCACTTTCAATTCAAACCATCTCAGTTGTCTCAGTCCCTGAAACCCAGAATCGATCCCAAACACCCCTTGTCCTTTTACTGGGCTCAATTTTGGAAAAATCGCCTCAACTCCCGGGAGTTTTGAGGTGATTTGGCCATCACTGTATTCACTAAAGGCAAAGTCCTTCGACTCGCCAAACATTGCTGGACAAAAATCGTCCCAATGTTTGGCATTCAAAAAGTACAGATCGCCCTATTCACTAAAGGTGATTTGTCTAAATCGCCTTTAGATCATCGGCAAATCACAAAAAAATAATTGAATGCTGTGTGCATTCAATGAAAGCGCCTCACACACAACCTGAAAAACACATGTCAATATATTTAACATGTGTTTTTCTGTGTTAAAGCCAAGCGGAGCACGCTTGAAAGGCTTAGCCATGCTACGCTGATAAAACTACAAGGCTCAGCATTGCTGAGCCTTGCAGTAATATCATTGTCAGCATGGTAAGCCTTCTAAACATGCTGCACTGTGTGTTGTGTAAATAAAAAAAACATACTGTCACATATAAGCACAATGCACATACATTACAATACATGCCATACAGTAAAAATCAATAAAAATTCATATGTCCCCCAATAATATAATACAAATACAGGTGGCCACTCTAATGTTAAAAATATCTTATGGGTCACATAGTTTTTAATAAAGAATGAAGAAATATTTAATACTCACAATTAAGATGTCCTCCGTCTTGGAACATAAGGGGGAATACTGAGGGGCTGGAAGAACATAAGGGGGTAAGGTAAGGGGGGCTGGAGGAACATAAGGAGGAATACTGAGGGGGGCTGAAGGCACATAATGGGGAATACTGAGGGGGTCTGGAGGCACATAATGGGGAATACTAGGGGGCAGGAGGCACATAATGGGGAATACTGAGGGGGGGCTGGAGACACATAATGGGAAATACTAAGGGGGGATGGAGGCACATGATGGGAGATACTGAGGGGGCTGGAGGCACATGATTGGGATACTGGTGGGCAGAGACATGATGGGAGACTTGAGACACAAGGGGGAGAGATTGTATAATATACACTGTACACACACACACACAAACTGCATCTATAAAATAGAGTTGAGCTAAGAAACTTTACCTCTCAATTCAAATTCTATTTTCACAATTTAAAATGACCTCCCCTTGCAGTTCAAGATGGGATTGGTCAGGTCTACATTTACACCTAAAAAAAGATGTAAGTGCAGCTCTGAATCAGCCATAATATGTTGTTTCACACAGGAGGAATGGAAGACTCATGGCAAGAGATTGTGGGTCGGATTCAGAGTTTCTGTTAGCCCATTGCAAAACGGGCATTTAAAAAAAAAACCCACAGTAGGAGCTGTAATAGGTCCGGCCGCATGTTATAATTGCCTGTCTTTTTTAAATATTATTTTTAATTTAAATGCATTACGTACTTCAGTACTTATGCTTTGGAAAGTTAAGGTAGGGTTTGGGCAGCTTAAAACGGCCAAAGTACGTACGACCGAGAGGAGTGCCTAGGGGAGTGCATAGTAATTACGCTAGCATAAATACGCTACACATTGTAATGTAACTAGCCCATAGGTCTGGATCTACCCCTATATATCTAAGTTACAGCCTTACCATACAGACATTATCCTAGTGACTGCTATACCATACAGGCCACTATACCATACAGCCATACAATACACTATGCAATAAATTCAACATTCTTGTTACCACAATGCAGATAAAAAAGGCCTCCTTGTGTCATTAAAAACAGAAAGCATTTGTAACCACAATACAAAAGAAGCACAGCCTTGTGAGCGCTTACTGTTATCCAGTTTGTGTATGTACAGTATATATAGCCATCCAATCTCTCCCCCTTATATGTATCCAGTCTTCCAATATTTTTCCCCATGTGTGTCTCCAGCCCTCCAGTATTCCCATTATGTCCCTCCAGCTCCCCAGTAACCCTATCATATGTCTCCAGCTCTCCCCAGTATTCCCATCATGTCTCCAGCTCCCACCAATATTCCCATCATGTCTCCAGCTCCCCTTAGTAACCCATCATGTCTCCAGCTCCCCTCAATTACCCCATCGTGTCTACAGCTCCTCTCAGTAACCCCATCATGTCTCCAGCTCCCCTCAGTAACCCCATTATGTCTCTAGCTCCCCTCAGTAACTCCATCATGCCTGCAGTTCCTCTCAGTAACCCCATCATGTCTCCAGCTCCCTAGTAACCCTATCATATGTCTCCAGCTCCCCTCAGTATTCCCATCATGTCTCCAGCTCCCCTTAGTAACCCCATCATGTCTCCAGCTCCCCTCAATTACCCCATCATGTCTACAGCTCCTCTCAGTAACCCCATCATGTCTCCAGATCCCCTCAGTAACACCATCATGTCTCCAGCTCCGCTCAGTAACCCCATCATGCCTGCAGTTCCTCTCAGTAACCCCATCATGTCTCCAGCTCCCCTCAGTAACTCCATCATGTCTCCTGCTCTTCAGCTACCCCATCATGTCTCCAGCTCCCCACAGTATTCTCATCATGTGTCCAGCTCCCCAGCTCCCTCCAATCATTTCTCTCCAACCTCCCCTTTTACTTTAATCCCTTTACTTACCTTTGCTGTGTCCCTCATTCCTTCCTTGGCGCTCATTCCTCCTCTGCGGCATTGCTCTCTGTGATGCGAACACTGCAAGATCCAACGTTGCGACTATGTTGTTTTGCATTATCGTCGCGTCCAACAGAGCGGGAGAGTACCTAGCCTGCTTGGTTCAGTACTCAGATACCTAAGGTTCGGGCAGGCTCGGTTTTTAAAAAATCGAGCCTGCACATCTCTATTTGAGGTGCAAACAGCAAAAAAAATATTATCTCTCTGATGCGTTTCATCCAACAGGATTTCTTCTGAGGCATCAGTAACATATCAATAGGTTTCTTCACTGTTTTTAACCTATTTTCAGTGTTTGTACTGTGGGAATTATATATGTGTTTTAAAACATTTTGCATTGAGGTTCATTACAATTCATTATTTTAATGCATATCAATAAAGAGTTTATTATTTTATGATTTCCAATATCAGTGAAACGATTGCCCATTTTTGAGAAATCTTTTTTTTTTATATTTTTTTAACTCTTTTTATTGGAGCATGTGTAGTACAGTAAACATAGTACATATACAGTAACACATCAAAAGATTACATATTATAGAGACAGTACTGATGTGTAAACATAAGGACACATCTTGCATATACAGGAACATGTTGAAGGGTTGTATGTTATTTAAGGAGTGCCATCATGAAAACATAGAAATATTTGGTCGGAATAGACTTTTCTAGTCAGTATAATAACACCTGGGAGCAAAAAATGGCATGGAAATAGTTAACAGCAGTTTTTCCAAGTGCAGACAAAGACATATAAGTATCACAATAAGCACAGTAGAATGTCCCCATGCCTGAGTCACTATCTTTAAAGCATTTCCTAAGAATCAGTTAAAGAATCAGAAAGAAGCAGATGTGTGCTGTACCAATTGGTGAAATCAAAGCAGGTGTGTATACTGAGCCTAACTGAGGTTGGTAACGTGGCAATAAAACTTTCCCACAATTTGTAAAAAAAATGTAGTGTGTATTTCTTTAGCTAAGGAGTCCTCCAACCATTCCATACGGAAAACAAAGTAAAGTTTGGTGCGACATAGGGTCATACTTGGGGGTTCATTTCCAATCCACATGTGTAATACAAATCTCCTAGCTACTTCTGAAAGAATCAATAACAAACTTCTATTTTCTTTAGTACTCTTCAGGTTAGGGTCTACTATGCCCAAAATGGCCCATAAAGGAGTCAATGGTACATGGTCAATGAGGTGCTCATTGATTAAACGCTGAACCCTTTTCCAAAAAAGCTTGATTACTGGGCAATCCCACATACAGTGATAGAAAGAAGCTGCAGGAACATCACACTTTGGGCATTTGTCTGTATTTGATATACCGGCTGCATAGCTTCTTTTGGGTGAGAAATATCCACAGTGGAAGATATTCATGAACATGCTTGAGGTAAGTGTATTGAGAATAGGAGGGCTTTGAGGAGCTGCTCCATTGTTAATTAAGGGAAATACTTCTAACCAACAGGATAACTCTGAAGAGGATCTAGAGTGGTCTATGCTCAGGCTGAGTATTCTATAGTGACGGGAGATAGTGCTTTTAGGCTCCAGGGGTCTAGTTAATAAAGTGTCTAAAGGATTACCCCAGTCGTCATCTGAAAAGTTATGGATAACTATGGAAGAATAATGAAGGGCCTGGCGGATTGCGAGATCATATGTAGTTGGCAATTAAGATTTGGAATGAATTTGACTTCCAGAAAGAGTGCATGTCTATGTGGGTCAGCAATATGTCCGATATTTTGCAGCCCTTTAGCTTGCCATCTGGAAAACGGAAAAGACGCATTCCCATTTTGAAAAGCTGGGTTGCCTATAAATGGGAGTAGGAGGGTGAACTGTTTATTAAGGCCCCTTTTAGCCCTTATAACACGCCATACTTTCCAGGTTGCTATAAGAAGTGGATTGTCAATTACCTCTGGGGGTAAGTCAGACCTACTGAGATGTAGCATAAAAGATAATTTGATAGTCCTACAGAATGCTTGTTCTACGGGTGTATTAGTATAACACTCTGTTTCTTGTAGGTTTATCACAGATAAACCGCAAGTGACAAACATGGCTATATGACTTAAAGTCAGGAAAGTTTATACTCCCCTCAGTTCTGTTCTGCTGTAATTTTGACATACTTATCCTAGCGCGCTTATTTTTCCAAATAAAATTATCAAATGTTTTACTTAACAACTTTTCATCTTTTGGAGAGAATAGGATCAGGAGCACCTGCAGTGGATACAGTAGCTTGGGGAAAGAGAGATAATTTTTTTTTTTTTAATAATTGTTTTTATTCAAGTTCCAAAATGTTCAACATACAGATTATTATTGCATGAATCGAACAGTATACATAAGTATTAGAAAAACCACAAAATGGAAACAGTGCATAACAAAAGTTCACATACATTTATAGTCTTTGTCATTTCTAAGTTCCAGACATCTAACGGAAGCATGGCCGTCCCCCCTTCCGTCCCGGTTGCCCCCATCCCATGAGTGCAAGAGGCCTCCCAGCCTCTATTACATTGTTGCTAACCAGACAGGGGGATCAGATTGTAACACCCTTGTTTCATACCATCCAGTTCTGCAGAAACATTTTTGTATATTAGTTTTGATGGGGGTGGATAAAGTGTCAACGTAAGTTTCCCATATGGCAAAAAATCTTTCTACACACTGTTTCCTATGTAATGAAGCCTCCAACCACTCCATTCGAAACACAAAATATAACTTATTGTGAAACAACTTCATACTTGGAGGCTCCTTCTGTATCCACAGGTGAAGGATACATTTCCTTGCTACTGCTGATATTATTGTAGCTAAATGTCTACTTTCTCTCGTACACTTAATGGCAGGATCAATCATACCAAAAATAGCCCATTTAGCATCTATTGGGACATAGCTGAGTAGGTGCTCGGTAGTATAGAGTTGAACTCGCCTCCAAAAAGGTTTAATCTTGGGGCACTCCCACATACAATGGACGAAAGAGGCATTAGGACAATTACACTTTGGGCAGGCACCCGTATTAGGCATGCCAATTATGTGACACCTATTCGGGGAAAAGTACCCTTTATAGAAAATATTGAAGGACATCTCTCGGTAGGTGTTCGCCTTCAACACCGAGCAAGATTAAGTAAACAACTTAAGCAATTTTTCTAAGTCAATGTCCGGGAATGTTTCCTGCCATTTTGCAAAGATATGTGGGCTTAACCTCAAAACCTTTGTGGTTTTCAGTATGTTATGAGAGGAGATGAGGTTTCTGGGACTTGGTGGACTATCTAATAATTTATCTAGATCATTAATCCAATCTTCAGAGGAAAAATCAGTTGTCACATGACGCACATAGTGGATAGCCTGGCACAAGGCAAAATCATGGGCGTTGGGTAGATTATAATTCTCACGTATAGTTGCTCGAGAAAAAATTTGTTGTCTACGGGGATTTACAAAAATTTTTATATTCTTGAGCCCCCTATCCCTCCACACAGTAAAGGGATACAGTGCTCCTCCATGCTGAAATGTCGGGTTTCCAAGAAGTGGCAAAAATAAAGTTTTGTGACTCTGAAGCCCCCTTTCAGCTCGCACCTTATGCCATACTCTCCACGAGGTCATAAGGAGTGGGTTGTCTTCTACCTCGTCTAAAATATCAACTCTCCGCATATGTATAAAATTTGGCAAGGTTATGGATCCCAGAAAAGATTGCTCAAGTGGCGTGTTTGCGTAAATTGCAGTAGCATGCAACCAATCCCTAATATATCGCAATTGACTTGCCTGATTATATAATCTTAGGTTGGGAAAATTAACACCTCCGTTATTGGTGCTTAATTGCAGTTTGGCCATGCTAATCCTAGGGCGCTTGCCGTTCCATATAAATCTACGGAACATCTTATAAATATGTTTTTCATCTGTAGGGGATAAAATAATCGGGAGCATTTGTAGAGGGTAAAGTAACTTTGGAAAAGAGACCATATTAAGCAGATTAGCTCTACCTAGGAAAGAAAGAGGAAGTTTGTGCCAACTATCAATTTCTAAAAGCACATCTCTAATTAGCTTTCTCATGTTAGCTGAATAAAGCGTGTGAATGTTCTTAGGGATTTGTAAACCTAGATGTGTAAGAGAGGTATTAGCCCATGTAATATGTATGTCTCTTGCCCATCTAGGTCTTATCTGTGAGTTCAAAGACATAGCCACCGACTTTTCCTGATTTATTGTAAATCCCGAGACCTCCCCAAATTTTAAAATCAAATCCAAAATTAAATTAAAAGATCGTGCCGGATTGCCAATATACAATAAGAGGTCGTCAGCAAATGCCGTGATTTTAGTCTTAACCTGTCCCACCCCTATACCTTCAAAAATTTCAGAAGTTTGCAGAATTCTAAGAAGGGGGTGTAGAGCTAAATTAAATAATAACGGGGACAGAGGACATCCTTGCCGTGTACCCCTATACATTGTAACCTTATCTGAATAGGTCCCATTAATTAGAAGGGTAGTAAAAGGATTAGTTTACAGAAACCTTATAAAATTTGCAAACATGTGGCCAAAGCACCTAATCTCAAATATCTTTTGAAGGTGTAGCCAAGAAACCTTATCAAAGGCCTTCTCTGCGTCAAGACTCAGCAGGATCTCAGTGCCCGTGGAGTGGGAGGGATTTAAAGCCGTGACCACCGCTGCTAATGCTGACTTAACACCCTTTACTGAATGGTGATGATGTGTAAAACCCAGCTGATGATGTGTCAGTAACTTAGGCAGCATAGACTGAAGGCGATTAGCTATGATTTTGGTTAGCAGCTTACAATCCTGGTTTAGCAAAGTGATGGGGCGATAAGAGATAATAAGCTCTTGATTTTTCCCGGGTTTTGGGATAAGTGTAGTTCTAGCTTCATTAAACAATGGGTAGGGGGGTTGTTCCGTGTAAAGTGTTTGGAATAATTCTGTAAGGAATGGTGCAATATTATGTTTAAGTAATTTATAAAACTCTGCCAGATAACCGTCTGGGCCTGGGGTTTTTGCATTATGTAGCGATGCAATTGCTAGTTTAACCTCCTCTTCTGAAATAGCACTGTTTAGATTTTTTTTTTGTACATCAGACAGCCTAGGTAGTTTAGCCTGTTCTAACAGTTGATCATGTAACAAAGGATTTCCAGGTTCTGCTGCATATAAGTTTTCATAGTAAATTTTAAAAGCTTTTGAAATTTCCTTTGTTTTAGTCAAACGCTGATTGGTGTCTTGGTCACGAATAGCAAGAATTGGAGCTTTCCGTTTGTGAACTTTTGACATGTTTGATAACAATTTACCCGATTTATTGCCCCAATGATAAAATTTATTTTTGGTGTAATCATGTTGAAGACGAGCCTGAGATGTTAAAAATGCTTCCAATAATTGCCACTCAGCAATATATAAATGTAAATGTTCATCAGTGGGGTCATCGGTGTAACAAGTAAACGCGGTTTGCATCACCTTCAAAAGAGCAGTGTATCTATCCCGAAATATTTTCTTCTGTTTAATCTGATAAGAGATTATATGTCCCCTCATAACCACCTTGGCTGTGTTCCAAAACAAAATATGATCTCCCCAGTGTTCTAAATTATCATCCATGAATTCCAGCCAACGTGAATTTAGAAATTCTTTAAAATCATCAGTCATTCAGATGTGTAGGAAATCTCCATGTGGATTGACGAGGGCTGGAATCCGCGAGATGAAGAGCAATTATGATAGGGGCATGCTCTGAGACTACAATATCTTTAAGATCAGCCAAAATTATTTTAGGGAAAAGATAGTCCGACACTAAAAGATAGTCAATCCTTGAAAAGGTCTTATGTACCCTCGAGTGAAAGGTATATGACCTGTCTGTTGGATTTATCAATCGCCAAGGATCAGAGAGACCATGTCGATTTTTCAAAAGATGTATACCCTCCTACAAAGAAGTTTGTGTATTAGGTCGTGTATATGATCTATCGAGAGTGGGACTATCGACCATATTGAAATCCCCCCACCACAAGATTAGGAATATCCCGCTGCAACAAAATATGTGATATTGATGTAAAGAAGGCCCGATTCGGTCCATTAGGAGTGTAAAGGTTGACCAAGGTAAATTTTTCTCTGGCTACTGTGATAAAGAGAATGACATATCGACCTTGTAGATCAATAATCTTATGCTCAATTGTATATGATAGACGCTTATGAAACAAAATAGCAACTCACTTTGATTTTGTAGTGTGGCAAGCAGTAATACACTCACCAATACAAGGACTCTTTAGAGTAGCGTTCTGCGGGTCATTCCAGTGTGTCTCCTGGAGCATGACAATGTCCGGATTCAAAGATTTCAGGTGAGTAATTACTTTTCTGCGTTTCACTGGTGAATTCAGCCCACCCACATTCCAGGAGACCACTCGCAGGCCCGAAGAAGACCCTCTCCTAATCATTCCATCAGGCGTTGGTAAAGCCATCTAAAATCAGAGTAAGTGGGAGGATATAATTACTCCCAGAACCCATGAGGGATACTTGAGGACGCCCAGGACAGGGAAGAACAGCCGAACCACAACATTTCTGAAAAATATAACAATTACTTTTTGGTATCAAAAGGCACCTTAATGCAGTTTGCGAACATATGCACAGAGAAAAAGGAACAATTTGAACTTGAAAACACACCATTTTCACATTTTCCTCAAGAATAAATAGTATCCTGTCCAATACCAGTTGAACAGGAAACCAGGAAAACAGAGAAATCGTAAAAATATCAAACAAAAACAAAAACATAAACAGTTTTATCTTATCAACAAACTGAGAACTGACTATAACATTAGCCAACAATAGCCAGTATAGTACCAGCATTATGTACTAGTAGGGGAGGGTGACCGGAGAGGAAGAGAGTCCGGCAGATCCATGCACTCCAAAAACACCCTAGCTTTTTGCGCATCCTCAAAAAAGTAATCCTTACCACCACTATTAACTCGTTATTTTCCGGGGTAAAGCAGGGCAAAATGGATGTCATGTTCATGAAGGAATTTACAAAGCGGGGAAAATTCCCGTCTTTTCTGCGCCACTGAAATATCAGGATTTTGTGTTCCCCCACAAACAAGGGATTATGATTTCTATAACTGCGCAACACCGCCTTCTTATCTCTAAAATTTAAAAATCTTGCTATCACTGCCCTTGGCCTATTATCTCCTCTCTGGCGATCCGGGCCCAAGCGATGGACTCTTTCAATAGTCATATCGCCATGGCCTGAGTGTAGCTTAAGGGCTGCAAATAGGTCTGTCTGAAGATAAGCAATCAAGTCTCTATCTTTAATGGTTTCTGGAATACCTATAAAGCGCAGATTACTGCGTCTATTCCGGTTTTCCATATCATCTAGTTTATTGCTAAGTGTTGCAATAGTCTGAGACTGAGCCAGAACTGTGTTCTGCACAGAAGTTAGAGTATCTTCCGAATCGCTAATTCGTTGCTCTACTTCAGTAAGTCTCTGAGTATTAGACTGGACTTGACTAAGAGTGGAAGCTAGAGTATCTTGTAAATCATGACATTTCTGGGACAGTTTTTGCTCTAATTTACTAGCAGTTGGTCAATTTGGGGGAGAAGTATCAAAGATATTTCCTTGGCCATCTCTGCAGTTTGAGATGCAGGAGTAGGTTGTGTCGCAAACATAGCTGGCGTTTCAGGATCCCCCGAAAGCTGGAGCAGTGATTTTGGGGACGCAGGTTGACTTTTAGCAGGGGTAGGTTTAGTGTTAACACATAGTTGCCGACTCTCCCGGAACGTCCGGGAGACTCCCGGAACGTCCGGGAGACTCCCGGAATCCAGGGAGATCTCCCGGACTCTTGGGAGAGGACC
>WWET01003259.1:86450-129019 GCA_011038615.1 Limnodynastes dumerilii | reverse complement strand
CCCCCCCCCCCATCCCCCGCAGTATTCCCCATCATGCAACTTTAGGTCCCAGTATCCCCATCATGTGTTCCAGCTCCCCAATATCCCCACAATGTGTTCAGGGCCCTCAGCATCCCCATAATGTGTCTCCAGCCCCCAGCATCCCTCATCATGTGTCTCCAGACCCCCAGTATCCCCCATAATGTGTTTTAGTCCACCAGCATCCCCATAATGTGTCTCCAGCCCCCCAGCATCCTCATAGTGGGCCAAGCAAGGTGAGTTCCTAGGGGACTGCATAGTACTTACGATAGCGTAGATACGTTATACCAACTAACGTAAAAAGAACTTAGGTCTGGATCTACCCCAATGTGTTCCAGCCCCCCAGCATCCCCATAATGTGTCTCTGGCCTCCAAGTATCCCCCATAATGTGTCTCCAGCCCCCCAGTATTCCCAAGATGGAGGTGGTGTGTCCCTCCTCTGCTACCTAGCAACATCCTGTCCCTTTTGTTAGGTAGGGAATCCCTGCAGCCATCTCCTCATTCTGTACCTTACCTCTGTATTCTGGAAGTTCCTGTCACCTCCAAGATGGCAGCAGGGGTCCTTCCTAATTCTGCACCTTACCTCTGCATTCAGAAAGTTCCTGCCATATTTAAGATGGCAGTGACGGGTCCTTAGGAAGGACACTGACACCATCTTAGATGTGGCATTAACTTCCAGATTGCAGGTGGAGAGGGCGTCGGCGGGTCCTGATAGAGGGAGCTTCCTGCTGTTGCTAAAGGTAAGTAAAAGGGAACATGGAGGTGTTCTGAACTGGGGTGAGGTAGTAGAGGAAAGAGGTCACCATGGAGAGATAAGGAGAATAGACTGAGGTATAGGAGCTGAGAGGAGGCAATGCTATGCACCCTAATGGAGAGGGGCATGCACTATGTGCTAGGGGATTCAAGGCAGACTCAGTGCTAGGGAATTTAAGACAGGAATGCAATGCACTCTCATTAAATGGTAGATGCACAGAATGTAAGGGTATACAAAAGTGATAGTGCTATGTACAAGAACAGATAGATAAATGCACCGTTTGCAAGGGTATGTAAATTGCTGTACACCGTAACAAATGGGTAAATGCAGTATGCAAGGGTATACAGATAGGTAACAGATAGGTAAATTCACTGTGTGCAAGGGTGTGCAATGCACAGTAATAATAGGTATATGCAGTATGCAAGGGTATGCCAAGAGAAAAGTGCTATGCATTATAACATATAGGTATATGCAGTAGGCACGGGTAAGTGCTACGCACTAAACAAAGAGGTATATGCAGTATGCAAGGATAAGTGCTATGCACTAAAAAATTGGTATATGCAGTATGCAAGGGTAAGTGCTATGCACTAAACAAATAGGAATATGCAGTATGCAAGGGTAAGTGCTATGCACTAAACGAATAGGTATATGCAGTATGCAAGGTTAAGTGCTATGCACTAAACAAATAGGTATATGCAGTATGCAAGGTTAAGTGCTATGCACTAAACAAATAGGTATACGCAGTATGCAAGGGTAAGTGCTATGCAACATAGACAGGATAACAGACAAAGAACCAACAGGGATACTTAACAACAGACAACAGGCAAGGCAAGGCAAGGCAAGGCGGGAGCAATGGTTAGGAGCAGGAACAACGGATAAGAGGACAACAGGAAGTGGGAGTCAGCAGGGAGGTGATTGCTATAATCCGTGCCAAGGGACGGGCAGGAGAGGAAGAAGTAGGAAGCCAGTGCCAATAGGAAGCCAGAACACAGACCAGCCCCTTTAGGAATGCTCAGCCAGCCACACTCGAGCAACCCGATGCAGCGATGACGCTGCCTAGCAACATGCCCCGACGCCAGCAGGGAAGGAGGGCGGCGAGCGCCTTAGACGCTTGCGTCGCCCTAGCAACGTCCAATGACGCGGCAGGTGAAGGAGCTCATTTCTACTCCTCGCCGTTGGGCACGCAGCGTAGCGTCTGAGGAGTAGAATGGCTTTTATATATAGATTACATGTGGGATAATGTTAGGGGTCCGGAATGGCATACTATATAATGTACAATTGAGATATATTAGGGGTCTTAAAATGGTACTGTCACAAAACGCACAACTTACCACGTCAAGAGCCGCCTGTCAGCGGCTCTCTCCAGGCGTGCCTGCCCTCTGCCTCCAGGGAGGTGCCACTCTCAGTAGTGGCAGCTCCATCTATGATGTCCACCGCATGCTTCCCTGTATATTGCCGGCATCAAACACTGCTGTCCTCAAGTGCATGGGCGCTGCCATCTTGCATCTGTGCACATGATCTACAGCAGCCAACCAGGAACAAGCTAGGAGAAGCACGTGATCTACAGCAGCAAGCCAGGAGAAGCACGTGATCTGTCTGTCCAATTCAGGTCAGGAACGCTCTATTTAAACCCAGAGCACTGAGTCCTCAGTGCCAGAACAACTTGGCCGCACTCACTTCCAGCCTTATGTGTATTAGTTGCGTATATTACCGGCCCTAACTCTGTAAGCGTGCCCACTTTCCCTCATCTCAATGCCTCCCCCCCCCATTTCTATGCAAATCCTTAGGTCCGTATATTTCCGCAGCACTTAGGGTAGCATTATTCTCCGCCCGATTCACAAGTCCGTCCCTTAGTTATTTCCAACCTTAACTTCAACATAGATGGCATATTACTACGCATGGGCAGTTGATGCAAAATCGATCTGATCCTAAAAATATCCACAGAACTTTCTTTAAAACTGGATCTCTGAATATGGCCCTCAGTCTGCAGCCTGCCTGCTTAGCTGCAGCAATCAGCCTGATTACCCTTCCCAGCAGAGAACAGACTGCAGTATATTGCTCCAGCATCAAGACCTCTGCTATTACAGACGGTCTATCTTGTTCAACAGCCTGCAGAGTATTGCTCCAGCCTCAAGACCTCAGATGTCTGCAGACTGTCAATCCTGTTCCAGTTCAAGCCATCTGGTCCAGCCCAAGTAAAATCTAATCCTGTTCCAGTTCAAATCACCTGGTTCAGCCCAGGTCAACCTTGTTTCAGTTCAAATCACCTTGTCCACCCACAAGTCTTGCTTCAAGTTCCACTCCTGGCTCAACCCAGGTTCAATCAAGCCTTGTTCCAGTTCCACTCCTGGCTCAGCCCAGGTTCAATCAAGTCTTGTTCCAGTTCTACTCCTGGCTCAGTCCAGGTTCAGTCAAGTCTTGTTCAAGTTGCACCCCTGGCCAGTCCAGGTTTAGTCAAGTCTTGCTCTAGCTCCAGTCCTGTTCCAAGCCACTTCAAGCCTGAATCCCTTTGCCCACTGACTCATGAGCAAAACCTATATTAAGGCTCCACCACTGACTCATGAGCAAAACCTATATTAAGGCTCCAAGCTTCCGCTACCTTGCTGAATCTCCATTATCACGTCCATGGAAACCCAGAGTGGATACGTTTCCATTCCCAAGCCTTAATATAATATAATATATAATATTATAATATGAGTCATTCACAGACCCATAATATACCCCACATGTGCCTTAGGGGTAGGAAGAGAGATGTGTAATGTAAAGGGGACAAGGAGGGAAATGTGTAAATATAAGGAGGACGTGGTGGGGACCATATGTATGGAGAAGTTCAGTGGAAGTGTATTAGAGATGGGGCACAAGAAAACAAGTATGTCATTAGGTGGTAGAGACTGAAAGGCAGATGTTTAACAAAGGAAGGGAAATATGTAATGGGGGGTGGGTGGAAAGTGTAGTGGTGGCTATCTTCATTTTCTCCACAGACTTTCAGTGCAGTAAGAATCATCATGAGGCAGGAAGAGAGGATCAAAATAATCAATATTCAATTAAGCAAAAACAATACTTCCTTTTAGCCAGCAATTGTCAGGGTACATGCTTACTCCACTCCTTGCCTCACTACACTATGGGAGGACGGGGTTGTGGGACGCTGTAGCATTCACTTGCTCCAGGAGCCATTAACCCATGCTACACCTCTGCCCTGGTATGCAGGGATGCCCATGCCAGGCTAAGCTAATATGTGGCTCTCCAGCGGTGTCGTGAAACTATGATTCCCAGCATGCTTTTTTAGATATCAGCTATGACTTTGCAGTTAAATCAAGATAGGTATCATATTTTCACAACATCTGGAGAGCAACAGGTTGTCCAGACCTGTCCTACAAGTTAAAATTATTAGTGTAATCTGGCATTTGGTTACTCGGAAACTATCACTTATTGAATCTTTACTATTGTGAAGCTAATTTGTCTGATCTGTATTGCTGTTTTAGTTCACCCCCTGTGACTATATAAAGGAACCCGATTGTTCAGAAATGCAGGGATTCCCCTGCACACATATATTCAAAGATCTGTGGTTATTCCATGCTCTATTCTTTTTTGTTCAAAGCTTTGAACAATGAAGAATCCCTTTATTTAGATACATTTATTGTTTGACCTGTTTAGTGTGCTATGAGAGAGTCATTTTTTCTGAAAACATGCAACTTGTATATTGTTGGTCTTTCAACTTACACAGTGATTTCCAGATGACCCTCTGTACTTCCATATCCCTACACTGTTCCTCTAATTACAGAGTGATATCTGGATGACACACTGTTTTTCTAGATTGCTACATTCAGAGATTATTTTCGTTTGTCGACCATATTTGGTACGATTACAAAGAATCACTATTTTATTGAGCACATCTGCACCAGTAATACACACATCCCCATTTTGTTTATGGTCTATTAATAAACAAGAAAAAACAGCAGTGTTCAGAAGAGTTAGCAGGGAATAAGGGAGGTGGGTGGAGTGTCCAAAGAAAACAGGTGTTTATCAGTCTATCCAGCCACGCAGGTTGTGTGAACTGTGAGTTTACCAAATTATGCCAGCACACAACCTGGAAATCTATTTTATAATATAGAAAATCTAGCTTTTTTGGAAAAAAATATAGATAACAGCTGTTTATATGACTTATGGGGAAAGACCAACAAAAAACAATTACTAATTACAACAACGATGGAATGAAGCTGCTGGTCCAACTGGTTGACCTTATTTCAACAATGATGCAGCCAACAGCCCTGGGAAACATCCCTGGTAACTGTCACAAAACGCAGGACTTGCCGCGTCAAGAGCCGCCTATTAGCAGCTCTCTCCAGGCCTGCCCGCTCTCTGCCACCGGGGAACTGCCACTCTCAGTAGTGGCAAGTTCATGTTTGATGTCCACCACATGTTTTCCCTGTGTTGCTGGCACCAAACACTGCTATCCTCCAGTGTATGGGTGCTGCTATTTTGGATCTGTGCACATAATCTGCAGCAGCCAACCGGGAACAAGCCAGGAGTAGCACATGATCTGACTACCCAATTCAGAGCCAGGGCACCCAATATAAACCCAGAGAACTGTATCTACAGCACCAGAACAATTTGGTCATTCAAGGTGCCTGGTTTCTGTTTACTCCGTGGGAGAAGTCTTAAGCCTGCAGCAGCCTGCAAAATCAACTAGCAGTAATCAGCCTGATTTTCCCAGTCAGCAGTGAACTGTCTCCAGCTTCTGACTTCTGCTGTATGCAGATTGTTAGTCTTGGTCCAGTCCACGTCAATTTAAGTCTTGTTCCAGTCCATTCATAGTCCAGTCCAGGTCAACTCAAGCCGTGCTCTAGTCCATTTCTGGTCCAGTCCAGGTCAAGTCAAGTCTTGCTCCAGTCCAGTCCATTCCTGGTCCAGCCCAGGTCAAGTCTTGCTCCAGTCCAGTCCTGGTTCAATCCAGGTCAAGTAAAATCTTCAGTTCCAGTCCAGTCCATTCCAAACCCAATCAAGGTTAAGTCAAGTCATCTACCAGTTCATATCCATTCCTGGTCACGTCAGGTCTATTCCAATCCCGTTCAGTCAAGCCTACCTTGTCCAGTCAAGCCACTGCCTTGTGAGCAAGTACTACATAAAGTCCCCAAGCTTCCGCTACCTCGCTAAACCACTATTATGTCCCCAGGAACCCGGAACGGATAATACCCTTTCATGTCAGTCCGTGATAGTAACCTTACCATTCCCAAAAGGAATTCAATGTTCTACAATCCTCTGTTGTCTATCTTGTAACCAAGACCGTATCCACACAAATTTTCCAGTCTATTATAGTCTTTGATGTGGCAAAGTGTCAAAGGCCTTACTGAAATCTAGATAATCTATGCCTAAAGCTTCCCCTTGATCTATACAGTGCTTGAAACAATGCTATTGATTATCTAGGTAATATTACCTATGGTGAAAAGAAAGGTAGGGTCCCTTAAAAGCGCTAAAATGTCCTATCGCAGCTCTCACCACCAACAGAGTGTCATAAAAAACTCTAAACAATTCGGAAATTACAGTAAGATGGGTGGGAAAGACAGTGCTGGGACAAAAATAAAACCTAAATTATTCTATAAACATATAAACATAAGAACCAGATCTGAGGCTGTAGGGCCCAAAGACTAGTCAAATTGATGTAACATATTAATGTTTGTGTCTTTCCCACCCATCTTATTGTAATTTCCGAATATTACCTATGGTATTGAAGGGAGTATATGCCTTTTAGTAGATGACACAAAGATATGTAACAAGGTAGACACACCAGAAGGGTTACACAAAATCAGTGATCTAGCTAGACTAGAGGAATAGTCAAGAGCATAATGCCCTAAATAAAAATGCAGAATCATGCACTTAGGCACAAACTAAACTAAACATAATGTAAAGTCTGGACCAGTGAAGGGAATGGGGGATATGATAGCAGCTTTCAAACATATCAATGGGTGTAACCAGGTAGAGGAGGGTGGCATTTTTCAAAGGGCCTGCATGTAAAGAGAAGGGTGGTAGGTTTAGAGAAAAACGTAGTTGATAAGTGGAACAATCTCCCATCTAACACAATAGAACAGTTTAAACATGCTTGGGATAAATATAAAGACATCCTTAATATCAAACTAAATTGAGGATAAAAATAAGGTTCTAGGGTCAGTATAGTTTTAAATATACAAATGGGCAGACTGGATAGAGCATGTGTCTCTTATCTGCTGTCACCTTCCGTTACATGTTATTATTAAATTAATAATACTTACCGGATGTTACTGGATGCATTGCGGTTTATATGTGTGAAACGAGATACCTTTTGAAGATCTAGATAGATTTAAAGTACAGACAGATATTTCACTAAAAGTGTAAACTAACTAATTAATTCCCAATAGAAAAAAACAAGCAATATACTCACTTGTATATTACATATTTGGTCACTTATGCATCATTTACACATTTATAGTCACCCAGCCATACTCATACACAGCTCCAACAGAATTTGATCCAACAAGTTCATCCATTTTTTTTTTTTTTTGCTACAGCCCATATTTAAAGTTAAATTTGTTTTAGAAAGGCTTTTATTATAATTATACATTCACATAACATCTGTTAATTCTTTTCTTTTAAGTTACATATTCAGATACCCTTTCAGTAGCTGTTTTATGATTTTATTATCTTTCTATATTGTTACCACAGTTTATGGAGAAATAGGTTCTCCATAAACTGTTATCAGGCTGCAGACTAGGGAATGTGCCTTTAAGGGTTACATCTGGTCTGTGCTTTGATGAAAACCCCACACACTCACAATGCCTGTACCGGATTTTGCATATGCCACTGCTGCCTATATTTTGCTCCTTCTGATGGCTGGCAGGCTGGAACAGTCAGTAAAGAACAGTCAGCAACATCCAATGATATGAGTCCTTTAGCAACAGGCTCTTTTGAGTTTGCCATGTATCATTTCTGAATTACACCACAGAAGGGAATTTTTTTTTTTTTTTTTTAAAGAATATTTTGGTACAATGTGACAGGTAAGGATTTTTCAGTAAATTTGACATAAGAGTAATTTGGCATATATTATTCAATATAACAGTTTATACGTAAGTAAATTGCATGGATATAAATTGGTTAATTGTTTTCAATATCATAATATTGCTAGACAGAATGTATTGCATAAAGGCCCCTTATTCCACAGTAATCCTTGATTTTCAGAAATCTGTTCCTCAAGTTACATGTCACATAGGGGGGCTATTTTTTTTTCTTTTATCATTATTTATTAGTGAGAACAAAGGAGAGAGGCACATTTATGAAATGGTTTGTGGAAGCAGAATGTAGCTTTGAGTTTTATAGTCCGCAAAAAAATGTAAGTGGGGTGTATACAAAGTTTTATATACAGTTTATATTTTTATTAACAGGATAGATAGATATAGATATATAGATATCCCCATCATATGCACCAGCTTCAGAGCATTCACCAAAATGTAAATTTTACAAATATTGCATAGTGAGTAATAAAAGGATTAAGTAACACACTTTACTCCATTTATGTGGTATGGTTTTAAATAGAAGAAGCTTTAGAGTAAAGACCTTTCCTGGAATCCCCATCCTCTATGCATCATTACAATTGCTTACAGATGTCACTGAAGACACAATTTTACTTACATTAAATGTTGTGTAACATACTACAAGTGTCACATACACTTTCTAAACACATCCGGTTTTATTTGACATTTCAGCCAGTCTTTAGGGAGACTCAAACATTATTTTATGTTATGGTACATAGAAACAAGAGGGTTTATTACACCAGTCGTCAGAGACATATGGCTAACATATGTGAAAACTTAATTATTTTGCTAATATGTAGAGTCATGATGTGTTTACAGTGGCACTGTGATAACCTCAATATCCCTACTTTGGCTACTTACATTTAGGCACTTTTGTTATGTCTCATCTCAGTTGTTTTAATCCTGGCACCTTATAGAATGTTCAGAGTTTTAGATAGAAGGGAGAGGCAGCATGTGCTACTGTTGTGCTTTCATGGCCAGCACATTCATTCAAAGTACTTATACCTACCAGAGCGCTCTTCTTGACGTATAATACAGGAGTATTATCTGACGTTTCAAGTAGTCGTTTGGAGGGAGATGTGGGNGGGTTGGTGGGTGAGGGGAGGGGGTGGGGGGGGGGGGTTTCCAAGTATTCTAAAAGCCTGCGTCTCCAACATTAATATACATGTAAATGTGCATAGATAATAGAAAAGTAAGAGTGACATGAAACCATAGTAGTGCATTTTATTATTTTATTATTATGTTATTATTATGTTTCCTCCACTACTCATTCTTATTAATCCCATTTAAAATTGTTACTCTCATGAGACATTTTTATTAGATTTTGACACTAACAATGAAATCATGACTTTATAGTGTAATCATCATCTGTCTTTATGGACAGTAACTACCATAATAAGTTAAATTTGGCTAAAGGTTTTAATGCGTAAGTGTAAAATCACCATAAATAACGCACTGCGCCTAGTGACAACTTCCGGTCGTACTAAAGACCTATTCGTAGCAGCGATTCGGGCATCCGTATTGTTTGCGTATTTTCCAACGACGGAGCGTGTTTATAATGTATATAAGGGGAGTGTCGTGGGAGTGTCTATGGACCTGATTCAGAGTTTTAGCAGATGCGAAAGGTCCGCTAAAACGTACTATTCAGAAATACGTTTCATTAGAAACATGCACCTCTGAATTGGCCGTATGTTTTTTTTTTTTAAAAAAAAACCCACTTTTTCCCCCCAAAATAATAAAATTAACCCCTTCCCCTGCCGCACAGTTAAAAAAAACAAAAAACAGTAATATCAAGCTGACAGGGCACTTGGAGAGCCACAAGTGCCAGCATGCCCTGCCAGCCATGGCCCGTTGTGCCATTAACATGTCACCATCCTAAAAATAAACATTATAGTGCTGTCACCATAAACTTATTATTATTAACATTATAAAAAAAACAAAACATACTTACATGCTCTGATAGGGGATCCGGTCTTCCAAGCCTTTAATCCGGGGCTGTCCTTTGCGCAAAAAAAAAAAAGAAACACTTCGGCAACTACGCTAACTATGTCCTGCAAGCATGACATCACGGCGCTAGTGACTTTTTCACTGTTCTTGGGTCATATTTATATCCTTTGGACAGTGTCGGAATTCTCAGTCTTATGATAAATCTGGCTCTGAATTATCATGAGACTGAGAATTCTGACACTGTGGCAAGCAGATTAACCCCTGCCTTTCACACACATGTTTAACATTTACCTATAAATTGATTGAGCAACTTCCATTCTGTTTTTATACCGTTCAAAGGGTATAAGTATGACCCAAGGACAGTGAAAATGGGCCGGATCCAGAACTATGTCCGTCTTCCATAGACGGATTAGTTCAATAAACAGTAGCTACTGCTCATGCGTAGTAGCTATTGTACGTAATCTGCGTATCGTTTCGATACGTAGATTGCGTATATGCGGTATAAAAGAATGAATGAAAAAGACAACATTTGGATCAGACTGTCAACATTAACCAATAGCATTTGTAATCCAAAATAATACATAACTATTCAGTCAATACAATCGAAAACCAATGAAAAAAAATTACTAAATATTAAAGGAAAATGAATCAGAGTTCCTTCCCTCCCCCAAACACAACTACAAATCATACGCAATCAACAGGAGCATAACATGTCCAAAACACCGTATTGTACTTGACATGAAAGCTATCTAAAATGTATACCTGACAGTCCGACTGGGAGTAAAGGCTGCAGTATTCTGCACTGTGTATGTGTAGAACAGAAGTAAGAACAAGCTGGATGCAAGGCTACCAAACCACCTATGTTCACTTCTGAGATGTTCCACTATATTAAAATAAAAAAAAAAATGAGTGTTATAGTTCTACAGTAACAAGCCTGATTACCTTCATTTTCACCTAAAATTAATACCAGCAAAAAGCTGGTGTAAGCGTAAAATGAAGCATATTTTGCTTTACTAAATTGCTCTATTTTCAGTTTACACACAGCCCTATAGCAGAGTCATCAGATCCACCTGTGGAAAATTTATTTTTTTGTTTACCAGATTTGAAACCATCACGACCTTTTTACTTCTACTGTAAGTCACCATAGTGTGTTGCACTAAGTTGTGTAACTCTAGTGACAGAATACACAATGTACACGTGAGAACCACTGCCAGCATCTATTAAATCAGGACACCTTCAAAATCCCATACATTTTTGTTTTTTTTAACCATTTGGGTCAATATTTTTAGGTCCCAATTTTTCCCTTATTGCCAGTTTGTCTTACTACAATGTTTTTTTTTTTTTTAGTGTATTGCTGCACATTCTACTCAGGCATTATTTAGTGTTCTGCTGTTTTACAGGTTTAATATGATTGATATAAAAAAAAACTAAACAAAACAATCAGAAAAAACATTAATAGGGTCGGGAAAAGTATGCTGCCAGGAGGAGTCGAGGAAATCACATTATCAGGTATAATGTCTATTTACCTCCTCCTCCCCTGGCAGCATACACAAGTGGGTTCATGCCAAAGCCAACAACATAGGGATGGGAATTAACCACTAACCTTATATGTAAATTGAAGTCTATCCAGCTGCTTTACAGAAGTTCTTCTACTGTAGCAGACTCCTTCTGCGCCCATGTTGTAGCCATAGCTCTTGTAGAGTGTGCTTTTATGCCTAAGGGCATCTCCATTTTATCCACCTAGTGATAGAAGACTTTGTGGCCGCTTGACCTTTGTTTCTCCCTTCTGGTAGAACAAACAATTGCTTGGATTTTCTAAAACCCTTTGTCCTATTCAAATATATTGTTAGCGCCCGGACCACATATAACGCATGAAATTTCTTTTCATTTTCATCTTTGGAATTTACATAAAAATAAGGTAGAGCCACTTCTTGATTCAGATGCGCAGATGATCCTACTCTAGGTAGAAAGTTTGGATTTGTTCTCAGTACAAATTTGTCAGCATGGAAACATGTATACGGTTGTTCTGACCAAAAGGCCTGAATTTCCGATACCCTTCTAGCCGAAGTTATGGCTACTAGGAAAATAACCTTCCATGTTAACAATTTTAAGCTTACTTCTTCAAAAGTATTACTAGTTAAAGCATCTAAGACAAGATTTAAATCCCATGTTGGTAAAGGTCTTTTAACTCCTGGCCTAATCCTAGTGGTTGCTTGAATAAACTGTTTTACATATTTATTTTGGGCCAGATCTAAAGCAAACATTACACTTAATGCTGAAATATGGACTTTAAGGGTACTAAGGGCTAAACCCTTGTCTAAGCCTCCTTGCAAAAAATCCAACATAATACCAATTTACAAATATGTCCCAAATTCTATAATAAGCTTTTTATAGTAAACTGGTTTATGTGCTTTCATAAGTGTATTGATTACCTTACAGGACAGACCTTACTGTTTCAAGTTGGAGACCTCAGTAGCCATGCCGTCAGCTGAAGAGATTCCGGACACTGATGGTAAATTTTTCCCTGGTGCAATGGGTTCTCTGATATTGGTAGAGTCCATGGCTTGTCCATCACCAGGTGTATTACCTGGGAAAACCAAGCCCTTCGAGGCCAGAAAGGTAAAATTGCAATTGCAATTACCGTTGTCTGACCTTTGAAGATCTTGTTCAGTGTTAACTGAATTAGTGGCACCGGAGGGAACACATATGCAAGATTGAAGTCCCAATGTTTCGCCAGGGCATCCACTGCCATCGCCCTGCTGTCCTGGAATCTGGAAAAGAATCTCTTTACCTTGCAATTTTTGGCCGTGGCCATTAGATCTACTTGGGGTTTTCCCCACTTTTTCACTTACTGCAAATAATTTTTTTTGGTTTAGCTCCCATTCCCCGTGATGCATTGTGGACCTGCTTAGAGCGTCTGCTATCACGTTTTCTTGGCCTGCAATGTAGGCTGCTGAAAGATTCTCCAATTCCAGCTCTGCCCATGCTAACAATGGTCTTGCTTGTCTCATTAAGGTTTTGCTTTTCGTGCCTCCTTGGTGGTTTATGTAAGCCACTACTGTCTTGTTGTCGGAAAACACTCTTGCCACTCTTCCTTGTAAATTTGTTTTGAAATGAATACATGCTTCTTGTACTGCTTTTAGCTCCCTCAGATTGGAATGTGCTTTGGACCATAACCCTTGGGCGTATTCTTTGCCACAGACTGCCCCCCATCCAGAGGAGCTGGCATCCGTAGTCAAAATCACTGGTTCCAATGTTCTGAACTTCTTCCCTTTGGAAAGATTTTCGTCCTTCACCCACCAGGCTAGGGAGAGAGAGGGAGAGAGAGGGAGAGGGAGAGAGAGATGTTAGATGTTTGTTCAGGTGCTGCAGATCCATTATCATTCTGTAACCCCGTGTGTTTTTGTACCATGAATACTCTGGAATATACACTTTTTTTCTGTTGAAAAACTGGAACCTTGGTAATGATAATTACCTGTTGTGTTATCAGCTCCTCCATGTCTCTCAATGCCTGGTTTTCTGCCATTGTTCTGGGGACTGCAGAAGGTTGGTAGAAAGTTTCTGGTCTTGACAGGAACTGCATCATGTGCCCATCCTTTATGGTCTTTAATACCCATTTGTCTGTCGTTATGGCAGTCCATTACAGAAAAAAAAGAGGCTAGTCTTCCGCCTACTAGCAGGGAGTCCTTGTTGCTTCTGGCGTCATTGGTTTGTTGGGCGAAAATATCTGGTGTCTTTGCCCTGAAAGGACCGAAAATTCTGTCTATTTATAACAGGTTGATATCTTTGTGTATATGATCTGCCCGGTCGACAAGATCTTGCTTCTTTGAACTCTGTTTGAGTTACCCTCTGGGGCCTGTTGATATAAGGCTTCTTTGGTCGTTCTTGAGGTAACCACCTAGATTTCCTTCTGGATAATTTGCTGATAATTACATCTATTCTTGCGCCGAAAAGATACTCCCCAGCGAAAGGTATATCCACTAGCCTGCTTTTTGACTGGCTGTCTGCCGCCCACGGTTTCAGCCATAGCGCCCTGCGTGTTGCCACCGCCGTTGCCATCGACCTAGCTGATAATTTGATGAAAGCTATGGACACCTGACAGATGAATTTGATTGCCGTCTGTACATTCTGGATGGTCTTTAAAAGTTCAGTACGCTTCACCCCATCTGCCACATTCTTTTCCAGGTCACCTGCCCATACTCTAAGGACTCTTGAGGTACCTGCTGTAGCCACTGCAGGTCTCATGACCGCCCCTGCTATGGAATGTTACTTCTTTAAGTTGACTTCCATCTTTCGGTCCATAGTGTCTTTGAACACGTTGGTGTCTTCCAAAGGTAATGTAGTCCTTTTTGATAGCCTAGAGCTGGCAGAGTCCACTTTAGGTACTTCTTCCCATACTGTGGAATCTAAGGTTGCAAAGGGATATGACTTACAAACTTTATTTTGGGATGACATCTTTTTGTCCGGTGCATTCCACTCTTCATTAATGATTTCTTTAATGAACGGAGACACTGGAAACTACAGATTATGTACCTGTTAAATGTGGTTTCCTTTACTCCTCCGAAGCAGCACACCATGGGTTAACCTTCCCTATTAGGAGCCAGCAGGAAAGAAGGACCCGCCTCCATAAAGCCATCACTCCCCTTCCTTCCAGTGTCTCGTACTTTTCCAGCTTTCAATAAACAGTTAGTGCACAAATCATACATTTAATAATTAAGGGGGGAAGTGTATGCTGCTTCGGAAGAGTAAAGGAAACCACATTAACAGGTACATAATCTGTAGTTTCCTTTGCCTCCTCCTCCGCAGCACACTATGGGTATCTACCCTAGCAGTTACAGCACTGGGCGGGATTGATACAACTGAATATTAATATAAATATTAAATATATATTTTTTTTAACTTAACTACTGCTGACAGAATTTTTCTGCCATATTTTGCCCCCGCTGAAGACAAGATATCTAATCTGTAATGTCTTGAAAAGGTATGTAAAGAGGCCCATCCTGCCGATTTTTATCTACCTTTGAATTTTTATGGTTGGCACAATCTCCTGGTTTACATGAAAATTAGTGACTATAGGAAGAAATAGGGGGTTCGTTATTAACACAAATTTACCAGGAAGAAAATTCAAATATGGTTGTTCTGACTACAGAGCTTGTAATTCTGACACCCTATGGGAGGAGGTGATAGCCACCAAAAAGACTGTTTTTAATGTAAGGAATTTTATATCTACTTGTCTCAAGGGTTCAAACGGGGGACCTGTAAGGGCCTTTAAGACTATGTTTAAATCCCATGGGGCTACTGGCTCTTTATACAGTGGCCTAATTCTCTTTGCTGCCACATTTATTCTCTGCAATATTAGTATCCAACACCGCACTTAGGGCGAAAATCTGTACTTTAATAGTACTTGTTATTAGACCTTTATCAAGTCCATAAAGTCCTGAGAAATCTCGGGATCATGGGAACCGGTGGGAATGCATATCCCAGTTTGAATTCCCAGGGGCTTGAGATGGCATCCGTTGCTAGTGCCTTCTGATCCCTATATCTGGAGAAGTAATTGCTGACTTTTTTGTTGTTGTGAGAGGCAAAAAGAACCACTTAAGGCATACCCCACTTTCTTACTATCTGATGGAATACTGACTGTTTCAATTCCCATTCGCCTGGGTGCCATAATTTTCTGCTTAAAAAAATATGTCTGAGTATTGTCTTTTCCTGCAATATAAACTGCGGACATACTCCATGTATGATTATCTGCCCAGTGTAGGACCCTTCTGCTCTCTTCCATCATCTGCCAGCTTTTCGTGCCTCCTTGTCTGTTGATATGAGACACTACTGAACTGTTGTCTGATTGTACAATTACTTGCTGTCCTAGTAACAGGGATTGAAATTGTTTGCACGCCTGGAGAACTGCCTTGCACTCCCTGACGTTTGAATGTGAGCTTCTTATATTTGATGGCCAAATTCCTTGAGCCAGATGTGCCCCGCAGATTGCTCCCCAACCAGATGTGCTGGCATCTGTAGTTACCACTACTACAGGGTGAAGGGCAAAAGACTTTCCTGTCTCTAATGTTCCGGCTGAGACCACCATTCCAGATCTGCCTTGGCTTTCCTTGTGAGGATTATCCTTTGCTTTAGATCTTTTGGGTTCTTGTTCCACTGGCGCAGAAAAGCCCACTGGAAATACCTCATTAAGCTTTGCCCATTGTACTGCATCCATGGCGGAGGACATAAATCCAAGGATTTTTAGAGTCTCCTGTGGATAGCCATGTTCTTTGTTTTGCTAAGAGACATTCTTTTAGTAGATTTTTTCTTCTGTCCTTGGACAGAGTGATCTTCATATATGTTGTGTCTAACTCTACTCCTAGATATTGTATCTTCTGAGTTGGAGTTAAGTGACTTTTTGCTTCATTCACTAACCAGACGTGATGGGTTAGAAAATTCACTGTATAGTTGGTATGCTGGTGAGCTAACTCTTGGGTCGACACTACTATCAGTAAATCGTCTAGGTATGCCCAGATTGTGATTCCCCTTAATCTCAACTCTGCTATTAGGACTAGGAGTACTTTTGTGAATGTCCTGGGGGACGTTGCTAACCCAAAAGGAAGTGTTCTGAACTGGTAGTGATTGCCAAATACTTCAAATCTTAGGAACTTTTGATGTTTTTCATATACTGGAATGTGAAGATACGCATCCTTTAAGTCTATCTTTGTCATAAAGTCGCTCTGTTTCAGGCCTGGAAGAATCGATATTTGAGCGATTCCATTTTGAATAAACGAACTTTGATGAATACATTTAATCTTCTTAAGTCTAATATGGTCCTGAATCCTCCTGTCTTTTTGCGAATTACAAAAAACCTGGAATAGAAGCCGTGATATTGATCTTGAACTGATACTTCTTTTACCACTTGTTGTTGGATCATAGCAATCAGACTTGAACTCAGAGCCAACCTCTCTTCTTTGTCCACTGGAGTGGGTGATTGAATGTGAAAGCTTTCTGGAGTCTTTACGAATTCTATACTGTATCCTTGGGTAATGACCTCTGCTACCCATAGGTCCGGGGTTGTTGATATCCATTGATTCACAAATCCTAACAGTCTGCCCCCGACCGCAGTGTTCCGATTATTGTTCTTGCCATCATTGGGCCATTTGTTTAAGATTGGCCCGGACGTCCCGGTCTCTTTGGGGATGAAAATTAGCCCTGGATGAAGTAAACTGACCTCTTCTGTAGCTCCTTCCCGGCTTGTAGGATCTAGAATCCTAATAGTCAGTTGCAGGATTAGAGCTTCTATTGGTAAAGGTTTTCTTTATCCCTTTCTCTTGAGGGAACCACTGGGACTTACCTCCAGATGACTTAGCTATGATGTCATCTAATTTCTTCCCGAATAATAAGTCACCTTGGAAGGGAATTGACAACAGCTTTGTTTTTGACTGAGCATCTGCTGCCCAGGGCTTTAGCCATAATGCTCTCCTGGTAACCGCTGCATTGGCGCTAGCTCTTGCAGCCAGCCTTACTGAATCTAAAGTGGCTTCACATAAAAATTCAACTCCCAATTGAATATCCTGAAGAGACTTTAACAAATCTTTATTCCATCTAAAATATTGCTTTCTAATTCACCACACCAGCTACGTACTAACCTGGCTGTAACCACAGTGGCTGCTGCAGGTTTCAAAGCTGCGCCCCGCAATAGAATGCTGTTTTTTAATCCAACTTCTATTTTCTTTTCCATGGAGTCTCTGAATATATTCACATCTTCCAGGGGAAGTGTGGTTTTCCTTGACAATCCTGCAATTGCTGCATCTACTAATGGTGGATTTTCCCATTTCTTCAATATTAAAAGGATACATCTTAGACATCTTGTGAGACACAGGCAATCTTTTTTCAGGACTTTTCCATTCCTTTTCATCTACGTCCTTTAAAGCTTGTCGAAGAGGAAAGGTTCTAATCCTTTTCTTCTAACAATGCATCCTGCGATTTCAATTGCTCCTGTGACTCTTCAATATTGAGTGATTTATGCATTTTTAATAGGTTAAGCACCAAATCTTGGTTGAACTAGGCCTCTGCATTAGAGTGGATAGAACCAGTATCTGATTCTGACAGAGACTACAGTAAGTAATGCAGGTCCAGAGTCCTGAGATTTATCACTCATGGCACCCCTGGGTCTTTTAGCAGCAAATTTTGCTAAACCTTCTTTAGTTACAAATGACTCAGACTTAGCAGATTTCATCAACTTAACCAACTGTAACATTTCTGGTGTTGGCTGTTGAAGTTTACATTCAGCACAGGCCATAGCACTATAGTTGTCTGTCAGCTTAGTATCACACATAGAAAAGCGTGACATATGAGTCTTCTTATACTCGGATTTTAATTCAGCTTTACTGTGTTCAGAACTAAAGAGAGAATGCTATACTAACAAACAGTTCACTAAAATCAATTAAAAAGGCATATAGGCAGAAGCTTACCCAGACTTTTGTGGTCTTGAAGCGTCCTGCATGTTAGGACAGTGCAGAGAAACACCGCAGCGTGCGCTCAGCGCGGGAGACTTCCTGATCTCCAAGCGCACACTGATGACGTCG
The DNA here is from genome assembly GCA_011038615.1 of Limnodynastes dumerilii. Classification (NCBI taxonomy): domain Eukaryota; kingdom Metazoa; phylum Chordata; class Amphibia; order Anura; family Limnodynastidae; genus Limnodynastes; species Limnodynastes dumerilii. The sequence continues at coordinate 110,669 of WWET01003259.1, read as the reverse complement.
CGCCTGACTTAAAAGCCAGGCTACAGAAAGATGGCTACGCCGCCATTACTGCTAACCCACTCTCGTTGGTAGGGACGGGCCTACAGTCCTGCGCAGTGAATCGGACACATGAGGCTGGCCTCCACCTCTCTCCCTCACCAAACCGCCAGCGCTGTTTAAGGGGGGGTGCAAGGTAAGCTCTTCAAATAAAAATAACCTTCCCTATCTAAGCTCCAAACATGAAAGAAAGACACTGGAAGGGGAGTGATGGCTTTATAGAGGCGGGTCTTTCTTTCCTGCTGGCTCCTAATAGGGAAGGTTAACCCATGGTGTGTTGCGGAGGAGGCGGCAAAGGAAATTTACGTTCTTTCTTCCGTGGCTCTTTAAATAATAAGTCATGTAATTGTAAGTCCTCCTTTTTCTCCTGTAGGTTTAGCGTTCTCAATTAATTTCAGCAGAATTTCAACCAGGTCCGCATTAATGGCTTCTTCTTTAGATTTAATCGATTCACCATAAGACACGGGAGAATCCCCAGGAATATAAGCACCTTCCTCTAGGTCTGACTCATACTGATACTGGGGGCCTGGGTCTTTTCAACGACATACTAAGTCTTCCTTTGTCATGAATGTGTCCGCCAGGGCTACTTTTAACATTTGAATAAAATCAGACATCTGACGAGGGTTGTTGTTGTTCCTTCCCCTCACAAGTAACACACAGGGTTAATGCTGACTCTGGCAGTAGCATAGCATCACGAAGCGCACATTTGTCTAACTTTTGTTTCTTATGGCCTGATCCAGAATCTCTTTCTTTAGCAGACTTTTCAGAACTGTATCAACGATATTAAAGAAAAACCAATCTTACTAAACATTAAACTTGTTTTAAAATAGTAACATGATCCGTGTCTACACTGACTTGATGCAGGGAACAAAAAATTGCTTTGCAACAACAAACAAGTTTTTCTCCACTCCAAAGCTGCTTCACAAAGATGATTCTTGTTAACAGCAATGATTTGGCACCAGAACAGCATTTAAATAGGCCACTGATTGACTGCAGGTTCCAGTTCCTGTGAGTGCCATTGAACTCTATGTAGACTCACCCAAAATGACGGCTTCAATCCGTAGCATAAATGGAAGTGAGTTGGTCCTCTACTTCCTGGCCGGATATCGCGCTTTTAAGCGCTAAAATGCTGCCCCCCCCACCCCCCGAAGGGAAAAGCACAAAATGCTGCCACAATGTGTGGAGATGCTCCAGAGGCCAGTAAACACCTCTCCCTCCCGCTGCTTCCAGGGATGCAGAACGGAGAACACAGAAACTGCTGCGGAAGGTAAGAACACTAAAACTAGCTAACTGGTACTGAGTCCTCTTACAGACAAGAAAAGACGACACCTGGTTATAGAGGAGGAGCCCTTATATACATCCATGGGTGTCTTCTTTTTCTGTCTGGCTCCTATATCAGGGAGGAAATACCCACTTGTGTATGCTGCCAGGGGAGGAGGGGGAAAAAAAAACAAACGTAGACATACAAACATGTATAGGCTGCTGAATTACACCTTGCAACCTCTGCCCATATGCATCCGTTCACATTTTTCAAACAGATGCACCTTTTCAGTACATCCTATCCAGAGTTTCAAAAGGCAGAACTCTGGATAGGATGCACGCAGTTGACAAAGCTGATTTTGGATCTGAATTAGCCCCAGCAATGAGACAGAGAGAGCAGCATGGTGACAATTAGATGCAAATTAAAGCTCCTCACTATTAAAAATTGAGCAGTTAGAAATGAAGCAATACACAGCATCACATCTCCTGCAGTCTGTCAGTTTGGCTTGTCCTTCTGCACCTACCACAGGAGTTAGAAAATGTTGGCAAGTATGGCTAGAGTTGAAAAATTTAACTTTCAAGTCGGATAGGAGCATTTCTGAAGGCAAGAACATCCAGTCTCTATAAATCATGCTTGTGGTCATAAATATGGTCACTTATGTGACTGCTAATTTAAGCTTGGTTGCAGGGTCACTAAGGTGATGTTTCAACAGTTTTCAAACACATTAGCATGACAATGTAACACAAATGTATTCATATTTAGGAGTGATTGTGAATTTTTTTCTCAACTGTAAACTAATTTACTGTCAAACAAGAAATATACAGTTAAACCAAGATACAGCATGTGATTAAGCAAGTCATATGTGTATCTGTGTTGAAATGGCATTGCATCTTTTCTATTTAACAGTTACAGCCCTTGGTTATCTAAAAGCGTTCATGTGTGTTTTTATTTTATTTTATAAAGAAGGTTAGGCTATGCTGAATAGGTCATAAACTGCTATATGCAGGAGATGTCAGCTGATAGGCTTAAATAAATATAGAGTGCTCAGTCATCAAAAGTGTGTGTTTGGTTAACAATCTCACATGACATGGACAGCCTAAAGAGTCTTTTCAATGTAAGGACACATAGTAACTAGGACAGCCATATATCTGAGCAGCCATCATCAGATAGCTCAACATAAAGTTTAGTAATAACATTAACATATCAATATAAATGTGATTGGCAACAGACAACCGTTAACTGTGCAACTAATGACATTGAAAAGCCACACATTATTACCTGTTAATGTGGTTTCCTTTACTCCTCCGAGGCAGCACACCAAGGGTTAACCTCCCCTGTTCGGAGTCCGCAGGAAAGAAAGACCCGCCAGGTATAAGATGCCACTCCCCTTCTCCTCTGTGTCTCGAACTTCCTCCAGCTCAAATAAAACACAGTTAACACAACAAACAAAATAGGGAGGGGAAGTGTGTGCTGCCTCGGAGGAGTAAAGGAAACCACATTAACAGGTAATAATGTGTGGCTTTTCAATGTCATTAGTTGCACAGTTAACGGTTGTCTGTTGCCAATCACATTTATATTGATATGTTAATGTTATTACTAAACTTTATGTTGAGCTATCTGATGATGGCTGCTCAGATATATGGCTGTCCTAGTTACTATGTGTCCTTACATTGAAAAGACTCTTTAGGCTGTCCATGTCATGTGAGATTGTTAACCAAACACACACTTTTGATGACTGAGCACTCTATATTTATTTAAGCCTATCAGCTGACATCTCCTGCATATAGCAGTTTATGACCTATTCAGCATAGCCTAACCTTCTTTATAAAATAAAATAAAAACACACATGAACGCTTTTAGATAACCAAGGGCTGTAACTGTTAAATAGAAAAGATGCAATGCCATTTCAACACAGATACACATATGACTTGCTTAATCACATGCTGTATCTTGGTTTAACTGTATATTTCTTGTTTGACAGTAAATTAGTTTACAGTTGAGAAAAAAATTCACAATCACTCCTAAATATGAATACATTTGTGTTACATTGTCATGCTAATGTGTTTGAAAACTGTTGAAACATCACCTTAGTGACCCTGCAACCAAGCTTAAATTAGCAGTCACATAAGTGACCATATTTATGACCACAAGCATGATTTATAGAGACTGGATGTTCTTGCCTTCAGAAATGCTCCTATCCGACTTGAAAGTTAAATTTTTCAACTCTAGCCATACTTGCCAACATTTTCTAACTCCTGTGGTAGGTGCAGAAGGACAAGCCAAACTGACAGACTGCAGGAGATGTGATGCTGTGTATTGCTTCATTTCTAACTGCTCAATTTTTAATAGTGAGGAGCTTTAATTTGCATCTAATTGTCACCATGCTGCTCTCTCTGTCTCATTGCTGGGGCTAATTCAGATCCAAAATCAGCTTTGTCAACTGCGTGCATCCTATCCAGAGTTCTGCCTTTTGAAACTCTGGATAGGATGTACTGAAAAGGTGCATCTGTTTGAAAAATGTGAACGGATGCATATGGGCAGAGGTTGCAAGGTGTAATTCAGCAGCCTATACATGTTTGTATGTCTACGTTTGTTTTTTTTTCCCCCTCCTCCCCTGGCAGCATACACAAGTGGGTATTTCCTCCCTGATATAGGAGCCAGACAGAAAAAGAAGACACCCATGGATGTATATAAGGGCTCCTCCTCTATAACCAGGTGTCGTCTTTTCTTGTCTGTAAGAGGACTCAGTACCAGTTAGCTAGTTTTAGTGTTCTTACCTTCCGCAGCAGTTTCTGTGTTCTCCGTTCTGCATCCCTGGAAGCAGCGGGAGGGAGAGGTGTTTACTGGCCTCTGGAGCATCTCCACACATTGTGGCAGCATTTTGTGCTTTTCCCTTCGGGGGGTGGGGGGGGCAGCATTTTAGCGCTTAAAAGCGCGATATCCGGCCAGGAAGTAGAGGACCAACTCACTTCCATTTATGCTACGGATTGAAGCCGTCATTTTGGGTGAGTCTACATAGAGTTCAATGGCACTCACAGGAACTGGAACCTGCAGTCAATCAGTGGCCTATTTAAATGCTGTTCTGGTGCCAAATCATTGCTGTTAACAAGAATCATCTTTGTGAAGCAGCTTTGGAGTGGAGAAAAACTTGTTTGTTGTTGCAAAGCAATTTTTTGTTCCCTGCATCAAGTCAGTGTAGACACGGATCATGTTACTATTTTAAAACAAGTTTAATGTTTAGTAAGATTGGTTTTTCTTTAATATCGTTGATACAGTTCTGAAAAGTCTGCTAAAGAAAGAGATTCTGGATCAGGCCATAAGAAACAAAAGTTAGACAAATGTGCGCTTCGTGATGCTATGCTACTGCCAGAGTCAGCATTAACCCTGTGTGTTACTTGTGAGGGGAAGGAACAACAACAACCCTCGTCAGATGTCTGATTTTATTCAAATGTTAAAAGTAGCCCTGGCGGACACATTCATGACAAAGGAAGACTTAGTATGTCGTTGAAAAGACCCAGGCCCCCAGTATCAGTATGAGTCAGACCTAGAGGAAGGTGCTTATATTCCTGGGGATTCTCCCGTGTCTTATGGTGAATCGATTAAATCTAAAGAAGAAGCCATTAATGCGGACCTGGTTGAAATTCTGCTGAAATTAATTGAGAACGCTAAACCTACAGGAGAAAAAGGAGGACTTACAATTACATGACTTATTATTTAAAGAGCCACGGAAGAAAGAACGTAAATTTCCTTTGCCGCCTCCTCCGCAACACACCATGGGTTAACCTTCCCTATTAGGAGCCAGCAGGAAAGAAAGACCCGCCTCTATAAAGCCATCACTCCCCTTCCAGTGTCTTTCTTTCATGTTTGGAGCTTAGATAGGGAAGGTTATTTTTATTTGAAGAGCTTACCTTGCACCCCCCCTTAAACAGCGCTGGCGGTTTGGTGAGGGAGAGAGGTGGAGGCCAGCCTCATGTGTCCGATTCACTGCGCAGGACTGTAGGCCCGTCCCTACCAACGAGAGTGGGTTAGCAGTAATGGCGGCGTAGCCATCTTTCTGTAGCCTGGCTTTTAAGTCAGGCGCGACGTCATCAGTGTGCGCTTGGAGATCAGGAAGTCTCCCGCGCTGAGCGCACGCTGCGGTGTTTCTCTGCACTGTCCTAACATGCAGGACGCTTCAAGACCACAAAAGTCTGGGTAAGCTTCTGCCTATATGCCTTTTTAATTGATTTTAGTGAACTGTTTGTTAGTATAGCATTCTCTCTTTAGTTCTGAACACAGTAAAGCTGAATTAAAATCCGAGTATAAGAAGACTCATATGTCACGCTTTTCTATGTGTGATACTAAGCTGACAGACAACTATAGTGCTATGGCCTGTGCTGAATGTAAACTTCAACAGCCAACACCAGAAATGTTACAGTTGGTTAAGTTGATGAAATCTGCTAAGTCTGAGTCATTTGTAACTAAAGAAGGTTTAGCAAAATTTGCTGCTAAAAGACCCAGGGGTCCAGTAAGTGATAAATCTCAGGATTCTGAACCTGTATTGATTACGGTGCTTTCTGAGAAGTCAGATTCAGATACTGGGTCTATTCACTGTAATGCAGAGGCTGAATTCAATCAAGACTTAGTGCATAATTTATTAAAACTGATGTATAAATCGCTTAATATTGAGGAGTAACTTCCTCTGTGTTAAAAGGATACAGCTTAGACATCTTCTGCGACACTGGCAGCCTCTTTTCTGGGTATTTCCATTCTCCTTCCACCACGTCCTTTAGTGCTTGGGAAAGAGGAAAAACTCTAGACTTTTTCTTTTTCTCCTTGAACAATAAATCTTGCAGTTTCAACTGCTCTTGAGACTCTTCAATAGCTAAAGATTTATGAATCAATTTAAGTAAATTGTTTACAAGGTCCTGGTTAAAATCTGCTTCAGCATTAGATAGGATTGAACCTGTCTCTGAGTCGGATTTTTCTGACACTAATGTGAGTGCTTCTGGTTCCGAATCCTGAGACCTATCACTCCTAGCTTCTCTAGGCCTCTTGGACGCAAATTTAGCCAAGTCCTCTTTTGTTACAAAAGTCTCAGCCATGGATGCTTTCATGAGCTTTACCAGTCGCAGCATTTCCTGTGAAGGCTGTTCTTGCTCCTGCTTTTTACAGTCTACACATAACATGCTGCTGTGATTATCAGGTAGAGGAGCCTCACATGATGTACATTTAGCAGTATGGCTTTTCTTGCGCTTCAACTCCATCCTTTCTTTAGAGTGCTCAGACCTAAGATAGATATCTAACTAACTATATATTTGTCTCAAAAATAAAATAAAAGGGGATATATGCGGTGCTTACCCGGACTTCTGTGGCCTCAGTTCCTCCTGCATGATAGTGAAGGGGAATACGCTGCCAACGTGCTCCCCTGCGCCTGCCCTTTAACCTAACGGCGCTCACTGATGACGTCCATAGCCTGTTTTTCCTCGGATTAACACAGGCTCCAGAAAAATGGCCGCCGGCACCCATTGCCGCGACGTGGACGTTCCTGCCAACCCGCCCTCGATAATAGGGGCGGGCCTACAGGCAGCGCCGGACTCCCGCGCGCTCGAGACTGCCACCAGCCTCTCTCCCTCGCCAGACGCCGACGAGGGGAACCAGGTAAGCCACTGCACCAAATAAAAATAACCTGCCCTGTTCTGACTCCAAACAGGAAAGAAAGAAAGACACAGAGGAGAAGGGGAGTGGCATCTTATACCTGACGGGTCTTTCTTTCTTTCCTGCGGACTCCGAACAGGGGAGGTTAACCCTTGGTGTGCTGCCAGAGGAGGAGGAAGAGGAAATCTATTTAAAAATTCAGTATACATAATTAAAGCTTAACAAGGGTTTAACGAATAAGCACACCTAATTTTAATAACTCAAGGATCACACAATTCTTTCTGATTGAAGCCAACCAAAACTCACAATGCAAGGTTATAAGTAGGTCAGGCTTGCAGAATGCCGAAAACTACAGGTTAGAAATATTGGGCAATCAGCTGAGTCACATGAAAATTATTTCATCAAAATACCAGAGCAGTACATATATTGTAACCAGTTACTGTATGCATTTATATATTGAATGAGCAAGGATAAACTAGATAAAAAAATCTCAATTTCTTTTTATAAATACTGAAATTTGCATATATCAGCAACAAAATTTTATAGCATTCACATTATGAAAACAAACCCACTTTTGAGCATCTTTCATAATGCCCAACCTACACTGGTCAGTATTTTACTGTGGGTGAATGCATATAAACGTAAAAACTACTAAGGGATCATAGTTTAAGCCTATTCTAAAGTCAAATCATTGCTAAACCTTCCACAAGCACTTTCAATTAATGCCGTTTAGATTAGGATTATTTATTTGAAAGAGGTAATTCCGTGCCTATTATGAAAGTTGCAGGCTTTGTGCAAATTTTTCAAATGGTATAAATAAATACCAAAAAGTAAATACATTCATATTTAAAAAACACAAACTTTAAATCACAAAGTGAAAAAAACTACAGCATTCACTGCAATAAAACAGTGTCAGTCATTCAAGTCTGAATAAGATACAAAATTTTAGTACACTTAAATTGTTATAAAAAAAAAACCATCTTTAATCCAAGCTATTAAATCATTCAAAAAGTTTCATAGTAATTTGTCTAAAGAAAATAAAATATATTTGTTTAAAGTTTTTCAAAAAACATAGTTCTTTGTCATCTTAAGGGAAGGCATTGCTTCATTCACGTTCTGGTCCAGGCGGCGATAACCTGCATTCTTTGAGCACAGACCATCACGCCACCTTCTTTTCTGTACCAAGAGGAAAATCTGAAAGAAAGAGCCGTACGTTAGAAAATAGGCAATGTTCATAATATAATGCTCTATACATTACAGACGTAATCCAGACTTAAAGGCAAATCTATATGTTATTGTATAATTTTAAACAATAACGATGCAGACAGATGCCCAATGTCTGCTCCTTTCTGCACTGTGTACTGTATGAATCAACAGAGGTCATTTCAGTCTGGACAGTACAATCAGTTGCAGAGATGGAAGTCATTTCTGTAACGTGGATTGTTACAGAAACTCCAAGTGCGTGCCCAGCTTTCCTGTATGATTTAAATACCTTTACCCACCTACCAAGCATATCTTTTACACATGGTGAGTGGACAGATCCCAGTTCGTGAATAGTTATAAAAGTGAAAAGAATATTTTATTATATATATTTTTTTAAAGCATAACGGGGCTAACTGTAACCACTAAATATGAAAATAAAGGTTAGTGTGAAACGTAAAGAGATAGTCATCTTAAAAAGATAGGGCTGGATCCAGACTTAAGAAGGAGCTTGAAATTGAGAGACAAAAGTTACTCCTGGTCTAAACCATGTTGATTGCAGGGGAGTCATATTTAATCTGTTGCAAGCAGTATTAGAGTTGAGAGGTGATGTTTAAATAACAGTGTGATTGTAAACACATAAAAGAGGGGAAAGAGGCAATTGCGCTAGTCACCTGCCATCTCTCTTCCCACACCTGAAGGGTCTATAGCCTCCAAAATAGTAAAACAACAATAGTGGGTGGGTTAAAAAGGTGCTGGTGTATCAACAAAGTGAGAATAAAGCACTGAACGAGAGTTCGGGCATACACCAGCACTACAGAAATTCAATATCCCAATGCCGTAAGGTCTATGTTGATATATGCCTCAGAAAGAAGAAATCACGTGTTAAAAACAATCAGTCGAGGTTGATTAGGACGGTTCCATCCAGCTACCTCCCGGGTTTCAGTAGCTTCCCGCAAACCTCTTCTTCCTTTCGGGTACAATAACTGTCTTCAATAGTCATTTTAGAGCTCTTTTTGTTGCTGCTATTAGTATTTTAACTGCTACCTGTGTTGTGTCCAAATATCATTTTAGAAATATCTATGTTATGTGTTTTAGAAACCTTTAATAAATGATTGTTTTTAACATATGATTTCTTCTTTCTGAGGCATATATCAACACAGACCTTACAGCATTGGAGTATTGAATGTCCATAAGACTGGTGTATGCCCAAACTCTCATTCAGTGCTTTATTCTCACTTGGACGGTACACCAGCGCCTTTTTCCCCCACCCCACTAAATTTTTTAATATAATAGTAAAGCTGGTCAGTATCTGTGTGCAGTAAACAATTCAAAGATATATCCCTGCATACAAATTATACAATTAACTTGACTCCCTCTGAAATCAACATGTTTTGCCCAGGTGTAACCTTCCTCTCTTTAAATACAAGCTCCTTCTTAAGTCTGGACACTAAACAGCCCAGCGGATGTCAGACCATTTACAACACTGAATGATCAGATTATAAAGCAGAAGCATTTATGGAACATTTGAAATTGTTGACTTTATGACAATCCAGTCCATGCCATACACTAAACCATAGCCATATAAAGTATAGTCATGTGTTTATTCCCATCTCAATTGAGAAATGTGTTGTGCAGACAGACCATTGTTTCAGAAGCTTTTTTGCAATCTCTTGCAATAGATTCTTGCACAGCTCATTAAGTGTTAAGTAAACGAGATCAAATCAAAACAGTATTCCTTACCGTAAATTTATTTCTTAAAAGGGACAGGTCAGAAGATAATGCAATGAACTTAAGTGCTTTTAAAGAATATGGACCTGACCCAGACTTGTGATAAGTCAATAGGATCGGAGCACCGCTATCAAACCATACCCACGCAATCCTATATTTATCCAATAGATCTCAGTCAGCTGTGAGCGTGATGGGGAGAGACCCCCCTCGTTCACGTAATGCTAAATATAGTGAGGAGGCGGCATAGACTTGCAAGGTAATAGTCCTTTAATAATTAACTTTTCCTTTCTTTAGCTAAAGAAACCCAACATTGTATAGCCAATTAACATTCTAACTACATCTTCAAAATATTTTTCTATTACAAAAGAATAATAGAGTATGTTTTATCCTGCATCCATAAGCACCATCTTTGACATTGAGGGTATTAAGCCACATTCCTGTAAAATTAACAGCAAGCCCCGAAACATTGTTAATGTAAGCACAGAGACACTTACCTTGCGTTTATTGTGGTAGGCAATGTACACTAGAGCAATTAAAAATCCTATTACAACCAAGTGAAGAAAGAAGTGACTGTCTTCATCATCACTACTTGGTTTAATTTCATAGTCATTTGAATCTCCTTCATAATCAACAAAGTCCTTGCTGTGTATGTCAGGATTTGTGTCATCACTTGCTTCATCATCAAGTCCATATTCTTCGTCTTCAGTTTCCGTGACATATGGAGTCGTAACGACTGTATCTTTAACATCTAACAGAAGGTTGTCTTCTATAGTTGGTTCCTCAGACGCTTCCGCATCAGTTAACATTTTAAGGTTTACAAGCTTAGTGAGTAGTGCAGATGTAACAGTGTATGATTTCTTGTCTGTTACTGGTGCTACAATTTTATTTAGCAAGGTGCTGTCCTTGTGCAAATGTGTGTCTGTCATTTTGTCTTTTTGCGTCATTCTATCCTTTTCTGCAGTTGACTCATCTAAGGACTTTGGCACGGTGATATCCATTTGTGCAGTTGACTCATCTAAGGACTTTGGCACTGTGCTGTCATTCTGCACAGTGGGGTCAGCACGGTCCTTTGCCAGTGTGATGTCATTTAGTTCTGCGCTAACCTTTTTAAAAGTTGCCACTGTGGTGTGCATCTTAGTATGCATGTCACTAACATCTTTATTGACAATGGTAAAGTTAGTAAAAAGAATTGCAGAATTCACAAAATCCTCTGTGTGCAAAGGTCCTGTGTTTGTTACTGTGGTATCTGCAAGATAGAAACAAAACCACATTAATTTTCTCTTTTTAAGGGATGTCAAGACATTGGATTGCTAGATTATTCAATAAAAAATTTATTACTATCAAATTTGTATGTTTAAATATTGATGCAACACAACAAGCGGTAATTCCCTGACATTTTGATAGCACAGCTAAAATATAAAAATCTCAAGCTCAACTTGACATAGCAGAAATAGGTGAAGTCCGTACCTCCATTTAAAAGAGATGGAATGGTTGCTGAAAAACAGTACAAATCAATGAAAGATTGTAAAGTAAGCACTTCCTTAACTAGTGGTAAGGGTAGAGTGAAAATCAAGCAAACACAGGAAATACTAAATAAATCATTTTGACTTGAGAAAGTGTGGATTCATAAAAAGAAAATATTGCCCAAGTATTTGCATTTTAGTAGATCAGATTTGGTCAATACCGGTAATTACCCTGCATAAAATACCAGTTTGTTTACTTTAAAATGAATACATTGTCATGTTCTAGTGTGCCAAAAGTAACCACCAAAAGTTGTCACATAAAGACTGCTTCCAGAAGCCAGATGCCAAAAACACGACTTTACTTACACACTAAAATGAGTTAATATATGTGTCAACCAGTGAAATGGTACATTTACAACACAATACTGGCTTTTGTAGACCCAATTCTATAATGTTGCAACGCGTGTCTAAAGACGTATTGTGCAAGCTTTCATTACTAAGCAAACATTTACTTCCTTCAAAGTTCTTTAACCTGCATAACTACGGTCTGTGGACAGAAAGCTTATACAATCAATAGAATCTGTATATTTCAACAAGTCTATTAACAAGGGAGTAATTTTTATAAAAGTCTGAACTTGCAGAAAGGCTTAGATTAGCAATATAAGCATAGAAGCCAACATTTAAGACAAGAGATATTTTCAATATTAAGTAAAGGATCAGAACAAACTTATGTTCACATTCCATAGCTGTTTAAGGAAAATAATAATACCTGCTGTAACAAATAGCCATTGCAATATTGTATGCTTTAGTCAAAATAACCAGTGCTTTAGTACTCTGGTAAATTACTACAGAACAGTCATGAACCTCCCTTTTAATATCTTATGCTTTATATATGGCCTGAAATGCTACTTAAATATCAGTATTCTAACACCTCAGTTTTTCAGTCTGTTCAATCAAAATGGTCAGACTGGAAATGTGTTCATTGTTTTGATCAAAGACTCAACTACAGGTTTTTGGCAGCCAAGTACTTTCAAAGAGAAAAAAAGTCAATTATAATGGCAAAGCTAGTAAAATGATAATGCATATTTGTGGTAAATGAAAACATTACAACAGTGCAGATGTTCAAGCACCTCAGTATAACTCAGTGTTGGCTAACTTGTGACACTCCAGATGTGAAATTACGAGTCCCAGCATGCCTTAACTGCAAAAGCATAGCAGATACCTGACAAAGCATGCTGGGAATTGTAGTTTCACAACACCTGGAGTGTCACAGGCTAGCCATCACTGGTATAACCTGTCTGTTACTGTAAAAGGATTAGGTCACAGGTGTTTTCTATTTCCATCTGCACTTGGTGCATGAGAGAAACTGAACACAAACAAGCTGTGCAACATATGGAAAAAATTATATAATAACGCTGCAGGAAAACTGACTGACCAGGACACGTCTCTTTCCTAGCATCCATCCGTAACCCTTCATGAGCAACCCTGTATAGAGATCAATGATCTATATTTCATGGTCTGTAGTTATTTTAATGTATGTTGTGAAACAATAAAACACAGACTTATCACACATTACATTATCAAAAGTATATGGGCACCAGGACAACATATCCATATGTGCTTGTTGAACATCTCAAATCAAATCCATGTGTATTCAGAATCACACTACAACACTCTTGAAACATATGAAAAGTTGGCTGCAAGGACTACAATCTATTCAGCACAAAGGGCATTAGTTTAAGACAATAATCTTGTCCATTAGATGTCTGTTTTACAGTCAATGGCTCTGATTTAGAGATTGCAGATAAGAGGAAAGTTACACCTGGGCAAAACAATGTTGATTTCATGGGAATCAAATTGCATCTGTATACAGTATTATAGTTGAGTGGTGATGTTTCCCATTTTAAGTCTAAATAACAGTGTAAAAGTGAGTAAGTATCTGTGTGCAAAAAGCTAAATCAAAGTATTCTCCCTGCATGCATAGAATAAAATGAATTTGACTCCCCCTGAAACCAGATGGTTTTGCCCAGGTGTAACTTCCCCCTCTTATTTGCATTCTCTGAATCAGGGCCATAATTTCAATTCCATACAAAGGTTCCATCATACTGAAGTTAGTGTTCTGTGCAGGCAACAAATATGAAGTAGAAAACAGTACACTCAAATATAAAAATGTATTCAAATAAATACATGAACAGTCAAAACAACTTACTAATAAAGTAAGAGCCTTTGCCAAGTATCCTTTGCAAACATGATAAAATGGGGAGAACAGTTTTCAAATTACAAATAAATGGATTTTTTTTGTTTTTTTAAGGTAAATTTTAGAGTATAATGTTTCTCTGTTTTGTCTTGAAAACATGATCTATGTATGGTCACATCAAATAATATTGAACTTGCATTGTAAATTTATTATAAAATAAATGAATTAATAGGATATAAGACAACATTACAAAAACATGCTGAAGTAAATTTAAGCCTTGCTGTTGGCAAAAATAACCTAAAATATACCAATACTCCGTTCAGATTGCTTCAAAACACCGGCTTTTTTTGATGAAAAAGCCGGCTGTAGTAAAAAAAGCCGGCTTTTAAATTCAGTCTGAACAGTCCATTTTCAAAAAGCCGGCTACTGAAAGCCGGTGTTCAGAGCTGGCTAAAAAGAAGTGTTTTAGCCGGGTCTTATCCGGGTTTTGAAGCAACGTGAACGGCTTTCGGCACCCTCCGGCTTCCTCCCCTTATGAATGACACTGCGTCCCGCCGCAGAGGAGAAGACCAGCGCCTGAGAAGAGCAGCGGGACAAGGTAAGTGTGACGAAGAGGGACACTGAGGGAACTGTCCATATGGTGAGGGATACTGGGGGGTACTGGACACACGAAGAGGGACACTGAGGGAACTGGCCATATGAAGAGGGATACTTTTTTTTTAATTTTTAAATTGTCACGCGATTCCTGTGTTGTAAGTGCTTCCTGTGACTAATAAAAAAAAGGAGAGGAAGAATCAGCATGGCGTCCGGAGGAGCAGATGACAGGTATGAATTTATTTGTTATAGATTTTCTTTTCCCCCCTGTTTTTTAATATATATATATAACCAAAAGGATAATCCTTTATTGTGGTCTACCAGGAGGGTGTGGCACCTGCTGCGCCACGATCATTGCTTGAATGCTCACAAGTCTGTGTTCCTCCCTTTTGTGGGTAATCCGGATTTCCAAGATGGTGAGTCTGGCTGCCCCTTTCCTGGATGGAGGAGGGAGGGTTTGTTGTCGGTAGGTTACCTCATCAATAAACAAAATAAAAAGCCTTACACATTTGTTCAAGCGACTGAAAAATTTAGGTTCCTCAGTGCGCATCAATTGCCCTTTCTTCAGGCGCAGCATTACGTTAGCTCAATATTACGAAGCCTGTCTGACTCAGACCTTGCAAACCCCTTAGATTCCATTCTATCCCTTCCGCCCTCTGGTTCTAGAGATATTTCCAAACATTATAGACTCCTTCGGGACCCAATGGATCATGCAACAGTACAAACTGGCATGTCGCAATGGTTACACTATTTTCCCACTCTGACCTGTGAGGAGATGTTACGTTCTATGAACCATTGTCGTAAAACACTGTCCTCGAGTCAGTACCAGGAAATGTTTTTGAATCTTTACCATAACACCTATTTCTCCCCAAAGCGGATGCAGCGTGCTGGGTTGTCTGCGAGTGATCAGTGCCCCAAATGTTTGGAGCTGGGGGCAGATATGTTCCACTGTTTTTGGGTTTGCCCTTTAATTCGTTACTTTTGGCTCCAGGTCAAAAAGTTTACAGAAGAACACCTTATCAGTTTCCTCCCCCTTAGTGCAGAATGGGCAGTGTTCGGCACGCTCCCCCCACGTCAGGGAGTGTCATGGGGGGTTAGACGTTTATTGACAATCTTAAGTGCAGTTGCCAAAAAAACGATCCTACAGCAGTGGATCACTTCTAGTCCCCCATCCTTACAATTGTTTAAGCAGAAGCTTTATTTTGTGTTTAAAATGGACTGGATGGAAACATTGTTAGACAAGGAAAATAAAACTGAAGACTTTTTTGAGGTATGGGAGTGCTATATGGATCTGTTGTCTCCCTCAGTTAAGAAAAGAATTCATGATTCCCTACAGCACACGACTTGGTATGAGTTGAGAAAATTAGACGGCGACCCTCCTATTATATTTTGAATAGATCACGCGCTTTGCCTCTATAGTGTGAGGAGCGAGCGCCCTTTGAGTGGTGCCTCCTGGGTAGGGAAGGGGTGGGTGGCTCTCCCACTGCACGGTCTCAATGGATGTAGTTGTGTGTACATGTGGTGTGTAGCAGGATGATGTACCTCGCTTTAGGATATTATAGCCCCAAGGCAATGTGATTAGTAGCATGGTCAGTCACTCAATGGCCTTGCATGTGTATCTATGTACATCTCTTCTGTGACAAAAGTTCCTTGAAAATTGTATTTCCTTGTGCATTGTATTAATGCAGTGATGATGTTAATAAAAATATTTTGGAAAAAAATAAAAAAAAAAATAAAAAAATAAAAAAAGATTATGGTGGATCATCTTGAAGCAATGGACCGGGCAATGGCGGCCCAAGATGAAAAAGATGTTTGTCGAAAGCCAAAGACAGCTGCAAAATAAGGCATTATACCTGATAATGTAGTTTCTCTGACTCCTCCACGGCAGCACATACATTGGGTAACTCCCCATTGTCCTCTGGTACCAGGGCAGGAAATGTGAAGACCCGGTACTAGTATAAAGGGACCTCCTCTTCCGTCCACCGGTGTCTTCTCTTTTCCCAAAGCTATAAAATAGTTCAAGAGAGATACATAATAATTGGGTAGGGTAAGTATGTGCTGCCATGGAGGAGTCAGAGAAACTACATTATCAGGTATAATGCCTTGTTTCTTCCTCCTCCCCATGGCAGCACATACATTGGGTTGTACCTTAGCAATACATATATGGGAGGGACACAAATACCTTATAGAGCTGCAGAAAGTACTTTTGTACCAAAAGCAGCATCAGAAGCAGCATGTAGATCCAGCCTGTAATGCTTGGTGAAAGTGAGTGAGGATGACCATTCTGCTGCTTTACACAAGTCTTCTAATGAAGCTGAGTGTTTCTCTGCCCATGAGGTTGCTGTGGCTCTGGTGGAATGAGCTCTAATACCTGACGGGGCCTCGATATTTCTAATTTTATAAGCTTCTATAATACAGGTTTTAATCCACCTCGCTAATGTAGATTTAGAGGCTGCTTGACCTTTTTTATTCCCTAATAACACAAACAGTTGTTTAGATAATCTAAACTGCTTAGTTCTTTCTATAAAGGTTTTAAAACTCTTACTAAGTCTAGCGCATGTAAACGATGCTCCTTAGAGCTAGATGGATTAGGACATAATGCTGGCAAAACAATTTCCTGGTTAACATGAAAACTGGAAACTACCTTAGGTAGAAAATTAGGGTTTGTTCTTAACACTACCTTGTGTTCATGGAAGGATATGTAAGGCTCCTCACACCAAAGGGCTTGAATCTCTGAGATTCTTCTGGCTGAAGTGATTGCCACTAAGAAGACCACTTTCCCAGTGAGATATTTTAAAGGTATGGACTGGATAGGCTCAAAAGGGCCTTCCGCTAAGACATTAAGCACCAGAATAAGATCCCACTGAGGAACTGGTCTTTTAAATCCTGGTCTCATCCTAACGGCTGCTTGAATAAAGCGTTTTATGTAACGGTTGTTGGCAAAATCTATATCTAATACAGCACTCAAAGCTGAAAAATGAACTTTCAATGTATTAACCGCTAAGCCTTTATCTAACCCATCTTGTAGGAAATCAAATATATGGGAAATAGAAGGATTAGTGCCCCTAACCTGGTTAACCTGACACCAAGATAAGAATATTTTCCAAATTCTTTGGTAAGCACTAACTGTCGTTTTCTTACGGCATTTCAATAAAGTATTTATTACCTTTGTTGGGAATCCCTGTGACTTTAGTCCTTCGCTTTCAGCCGCCAGGCTGTCAGCTTCAATTCCTGTAGGCATGGGTGACGTATATGACCCTGTCTCAACAGGCCGGGATAGATCGGCAATCTCCAGGGATGATCTGCTGCCAGATGAAGGGCCATGGAAAACCAAGGTCTCCTCAGCCAGAAAGGAAGTATAGTGATAACTACTGTCTTCTCTACTGCTATCCTCCTCAGGAGTCTGGATATTAACGTATGCAAGGTGGAAGTCTCAGGGAAATGTCAGGGCGTCTACACCTATCACTTGATTCTCCTTGTACCTTGAAATGTACTGTTCTATTTTTGTATTCCTTTCTGTGGCTAGCAGATCCACTTGAGGTAGACCCCATCTTTTTACCAATCTCTGGAACATGGTTGGATCTAGTTCCCATTCCCCAGGGTCTATACTTGTCCTGCTCAAGTAATCTGCCTGCAAATTTAGATCTCCTGCTATGTACATGGCTGATATTGAAGGTACGTGACTTTCTGCCCACATTAGCAGAAGTGTGGTAGCTTCCATGAGCTTTTTGCTCCTGGTGCCGCCCTGTCGATTGATATAGGACACTACTGCTTTGTTGTCGGAGTGGACTACTATGTGGTATCCTATCAACATCTCCTGGAAATTTAGACAAGCCGATAGAACTGCTGTCATCTCTAGAATGTTTGAATGGACATGTTGCAATTCTGGCCCCCACTCTCCTTGCACCCAATGACCTGCGCATGTTGCTCCCCAACCTGTCTTGCTGGTGTCTGTGGTCAACACCATAGGTTGTTCTGTTCTTATTGGCCTGCCTCGTAATAAGTTTTGTAGGTCCGACCACCAAAAAAAATTAAAAATCTTGTCTTGCTTTTGAAGTTAAAGATATTAACTGACCTTGGTTGAATGGATTTTTGCCCCACTGGCTTAGAAAGCAAAGTTGGAACTGCCTTGAATGGAATCTGGCCCATACTAAAGGTGTCTAGAGCTGCTGCCATGAGTCCTAACACCTTCATGCATTCCTCCTGCTGTGGTCCAGGGAAGCTGTCTTAGTTTGTAAACTTCTCAAATTTTTCCCCTCTGGAGAGGGGTAAAAATACTCTGTCTACCTGGGAATCTATTAATACCCCTAGGTATGTTATGGATTGACCTGGGATGAGATTACTTTTTTCGTAGTTTATTAACCACCCACGTTGTTCTAGAAAGGCGATTACCTTCCAGGTGTTTTGATGGCACAGTTCCCTTGATGGGGCTGCTATGAGAATATCATCTAGGTATGGCCAAACGAATATGCCCTGCTGTCTTAAAATTGCTATTAGGGGAGCTAGTACCTTGGTGAACGTGCGGGGAGAGGTTGAAAGGCCAAAAGGCAATGCCTTGTACTGAAAATGCTTCCTGAAGATCTTAGGTACTTTTGGTGACTTACTAAAATGGGAATATGCAGGTAAGCCTCTTTTAAGTCTATTGATGCCATGAATACCTTTGGAGGTAAGGACATGAGGATGATATTGACAGTCTCCATCTTGAGTTTTTAAGCTTTTATATGTTGATTTAATGGCCTTAGATCTAATATGGTGCGATACCCTGCCTGGTCTATATGATCTTGCTTCCTTATAATTACTTTGTAGTGATCTGGTTGGTCTATAGGAAAGAGACTTTTTTAACTTGTCCTGTGGTAACCAGTTAGATTTTCCCCCTGAAGATTTTTGTATTATTTCGTCCAGTTTGGGACCAAATAAGTATTCACCCATGAATGGGATATTAACTAAACGATTTTTGGATTGGCTGACTGCTATCCATGGTTTAAGCCATAGAGCTCGCCTTGCTACTGAATTAAAAGCAATGCATCTTGAAGCCAATTTAATAATGTCTAACGATGCCTCGCATAAAAATTCAGTTGCTAACTGAATATCCTGCAATAATTTTGCTAGTTCTACTCTTTTAACTCCATCTGCAATATTTTGTTCTAACGTGGAACACCATGTCCGCATGACTCTGGAGGTCACTGCGGATGCCACTGCTGGTCTAAGGGCTGCCCCGGCTAGGGAATGTGTCTCTTTCAGGCACACTTCCACTTTTCTCTCCATGTTGTCCCTAAAAGTGTTGGCATCTTCTAAGGGGAGAGTTGTTTTTTTTTAGATATGCGAGATATAGCCGCATCTACTCGGGCGGTTCATCCCATGTACGGGAATCCTCTATGGCAAATGGGTACTCTCTGGCTTCCTGGACATTGAGTGTTTTATATATTAACTTCAGTAAATTTTCAACAAGGTCTGGATTTAAAGAACAGGCCTCTTGAGGCGGCAAAGATTCCTCATCAGATAAGGGGGAATCAGGCGTCAAACAAAGCCCTTCTTCCATGCTCTCCTCAGACTGTTCTGACCTCACAGATCTGGGGCGCTTACTAGATTTCTTTTGTAAATCATCTTTTGTGACAAGTGTGTCAGCAAGAGATGCTTTTAACATATTCAAAAATTCCGCCGTTTGATAAGGGGGTTGCATCTGCCTTTTTGCTATACATTCTATACATGTATCTTCTCTATAAGACTCAGGCAGATCTACATCACAAGCAACACACTTGAAGTTTGTGGGAGTTTTGGACTTAGATTTAGAAGGTTCAGAGTCCTTCCTGCTTTTGCTGGTCTCGGACCTAAGAAATAAGATAGGTATACTCACTACCTACCTATTGTAGAATATTCAAGCAATATATAAATATATATTAATATAAATATAATTAATAAATATAAATAAATAAATATAAATAAATAAATATTGAACCCTAACTACCTAGCTACTCTATCTAGCTACCTGACCCAAAATCTAACTAACTACATTAAATTTTGTACAAGAATCTCTAACTAAATAAAATGTAAGAAAAAAAAATCTTTTTCAGTCTTACCATGACCTCCTGGTCGGCTGCCGTTTCTCTTCAGACATCCTGATGTTCTGAAGACTTCCCGTCGACAGGTAGCATCAAGCTGGATGTCCTTGAATAGTGTCCAGCATGCTGTTGATGGGCTCTGGCAAGATGGCGGCGCCCATGCGCTTTGCTGAGCCCCCCTAGCGCCTTAGGTCACTTCTTGTGGAAGTGACCTATAGTTACTGTTGCCGTGCGGGCCGAAGGCTCGCGGCAGGCGGCTTCTGGCCGCTCACTGCAGCAGCTGCGGTACCCGGAGCCTGCTGGAACGAAGGAGGCCGGCAGAAACACCTCCGCTCCCACTGTCCTCCAGAGGACAGACCGGAGCTAACGTAAGTACGTTTTATTCTGTTCCTAACCTGGTACTAGGACACAGGAAATAAAAGACACCGGTGGACGGAAGAGGAGGTCCCTTTATACTACCGGGTCTTCACATTTCCTGCCCTGGCACCAGAGGACAATGGGGAATTACCCAATGTATGTGCTGCCATGGGGAGGAGGAAGAAAAAAAGCTTCCTGCAAGACCTAGGCACCATGCAGGAGAGGCCTCAGGACAAAGAAATTCAAGAAATCAAAAACATCCAGATGATTTTCCTGGATCGCATGTGCAATGTTCTGCAAGGCAGTATCCCTGGACATAGCCCATCCTCTACCCATACACCTCCACCCCAACAGTCGAACCCCTACCACAGGTCCTATTACGCAAGTCCCACTGCTGCGTCCACTTCCCAGGCTCAATATGAAAGGCATGACATTCATAGGGGTAGCACAAGGTACCCTAACCCCCAGTTTTCTAGTTCTCCAAACTACTATAGTTTATAATTGATATATTTTACATATGTTTTAAGTTAGAGTTAGAGTTAAAGTTAAAGTTTATACGAAGTATAATTTACATTTATAAAGAAAAAAATACCCCCCAAAAAATAATAATGTTTTAAAAACCTTATTGTACAAGTGTGAATTTGACTTGTTTTGAAAAAAAAAAATTGGTACAGATTCCAATAAATGCGACAGATTCTATTTTTTTTTATTTCAAACAATAAAACAATTTTTAAGTTCAACAAGAGTCTCTTTATCCTTCACTCATCACATAGTGTGGATAAGTTGGCGGCGATGAGGTTTCTTATTACTTCACAGGTGGATTCCTGCAGTTGGTGGTCTGCCTGGCAATGACTAGGGAGATGAGGTCCAGCAGGTAGTAGAATGTTGCATGTGACATCCTTAAGTGTGCCATCCACTGTGTATGATCAAACACTTCCACAGTTTGCATGAAAGCCTCACCGTGGCTGTGGTCTCTTTTCCACATGCGTCGGTCAGTCATGCTGGTAATGTTTAGGATGGAAGACATGCTGGACATCACGAACATTCTTCTCCTATGCAAATACTGGCGCCGTGCATCTGCCCTCTCCTGCAGGTAACAAGCCTCAGTCATATTGTGGACAACTTGCAGGAGACTGTAGATTGTCAGCATGTTGAAAATACTCTGATTTGCTGCAAAAAACAGCAACCAGACAGTAGTAACAAGGAACTGTGAGATGAATTCGTCAGCCATTATTACAACAATGAGGTCTGGAGCCACCACCCACATTCTATAATCTTTGTGCACCATCCCCTTTAAATGACATCACTTTTTACAGCCAATCACAGCACATTTTCTGAGTAATGATGTGTACTGGCAACAAAAAGCAGGGTTCAATGTAAAAAGTGCAGACCCAGCTTTTTAACAAAAAAAGCAGGCTTTTTCAGCTAATCTGAATGGTTCTTTTTTCACAGCCCCACCAATTTCCCCGGCTCTACACCCTGGCTAAAAAGCCAGCTTTTTCATCTTTGGCAATCTGAACATGGTATTAATCTAGCACATGAATACACACTGATGCTGTTTTATGCATTTAGTTTGAAAGTAGTAAAAGATGCTGATTTTTAACAGGGTGAGTCACATCGTTGCTGTTACAAGCTCATCCAAGATACACTCAGGACAGATGCAGCCACTTACCTCAAGGATCAAGTTACTACCTGTTCTGACAGGCTCTCTATTTACTGTAAACCATGAGGACAATGTTCCATATCGATGGTAAAATGTTATAATCACTAAGGCCCGGATTCTCACTTGAGAATTTTTCTTGTTCAGAGTGTAGTTTTAGGTGCAGAGCTACTATGCATGCATAGTAACTCTTCTACGCTATCTACGTAACTTTGCATTACGTAGATTGCGTAAATGCTGTCTTTAAAGATATCACATTAGAGTTACATAGATAGCGTAGAAGAGCTTCTACACATGTGTACTAGCTTTGCACCTAAAACTACTCTCAGAACAAGAAAAATTCTCAAGAGAATCCAAAGTGTAAATGAAGAATCAATAGGAGCACATTAATTAAAGAAGTACAATTAGTGTTTTACAAACTAAGGGATGCTGTGACATTGTAACTAGTAATTTCACCATTAGAAAAATGGAACCAGAATAGAGACATTAAAATTTCTCTTTGTTCATTGGAAACTTCCTTCTTGTGGTAACAAAGTATCAATCGTAACTCAGAATATTACTGGAATTTCTTAAGAGAATGCTCACATGTGATGCAATTTCACATCATGTTAGGCTGTCTTCAGAACCAGTACCTTTGTGGAGATTATGCAGAGAATGCTAAAAATGGCTACTGACATTAAAGGGGTACATAAGATCAACCTATTTTCTGTGGATTCCTTAAACTTCATAACCTAGAAGGGAAATTTGCACACAAAACTCCTGCATTAATTCAGACACAACAAGCAAGTCTGAAAGTAAAATAAGAGGAAATATAACAAAATATATCACATCAGTTATGTAACATGACAAGTGATACTTAAATTGCAATTCTGTACACATCATTTCCAGTGATTTTTAAGGGCTAGGGGGAAGTGAGAGCTAAAATTTCATGTGTTGCTATGGGCAACATCTTCACGTTTCCTTTTTTGCAGTTTAGTAAATCTAGTCCTATCTGTTTATGTAGTACACCACTAAGTCCTATAACTGCCCCCTCAGAGAACATAAAAGGTACTTAATAGTGAAAAATGCAATAAACAGTAACCCAACATATCAGATCATAATATTCTCTATTAAATTACACCTGACAACACTAAACAAAGGAAATGCAAAATGAGTTATTTTTAATAGCTGTATCCTGTAGTTCCATGATGCAGAAGATTTGGAATTTAATCTACATTAATCTACACAGAATACTGTCACAGTAAACAAAACATTTTCAATCCAGTGAACTTTTGAAGGGTGAACTATTAAGTAGCTTACATGGGAATCAAATAATTTCCAAAAAGAATACAGATGTAGTATATGTATGCAGAATATAAACTGCTAAACACTTTATAAGAACAAATATTACTTGATAAACAGATACTCATGGTAGGACATAGAAAATGTTTTAGAGATACAGGACCGGATTTAGCCCCCCGTACATTTTTCGTGCCTGCGGGGGTCTGTAATTACGCGAGTTAGAGGGAAGTGTAAATCCAATCACATGCGTGTTTTATGGCAGCTTACGCTGCCATAGGCCTGCTTTAAGTGTAGCGTTCAGATCGGCGGTCCGTACAACCGCTGATCCGCTACACATTAGCCCTCCAGTGCAGTTGGGGAGAGGTGAGAAAGGATCGGATAGATAGATAGATAGATAGATAGATATATATACACATATATACACACACATACACACACATACACACATATATATACACACATATATATACACACACACATATACATATACATATATATGTATGTGTGTATGTATATATATGTGTGTGTGTGTGTGTATGGTGTGTGCGTGTGTGCGTGTATGGTGTGTGCGTGTGTGTGTGTATGGTGTGTGCGTGTGCGCGTGTATGGTGTGTGCGTGTGCGCGTGTATGGTGTGCGCGTGTATGGTGTGTGCGTGTGTGCGTGTATGGTGTGTGCGTGTGTGTGTGTATGGTGTGTGCGTGTGCGCGTGTATGGTGTGTGCGTGTGCGCGTGTATGGTGTG
>WWET01003259.1:66111-79492 GCA_011038615.1 Limnodynastes dumerilii | reverse complement strand
AGGGGGGGGGGGGGGGGGACGACGACATTTTAAACCCCTTCCCCCGTCCTCCGCTACAACATAAAGAATATCGGCCCGACAGGGCATGCTGATTCTTGAGGAACCACAAGCAACAGCATGCCCCGCCAGCCAGGGGCCACTTTACCATAAAAAAGCCCCCATAGTGATATAAATATAGTATAGTGGCATATAGTTGCAGCCATTATATTTTGAAAAAAAAATTGCCCAAATGTAAAGGAAAAATAAAAAATAGAATACTTACCTGCTCTGCTGGTGGTCTAGTCTTCAAAGCTTTTAAACCCTTGGCAACAAATAAACCATGTGGGCATGTCGCTAAATATGTCTTGCAAGCCGGACATCCTGATGCTAATAACAGTTGTACTGTCATTGGGGTATATTTATTTTATTTAAATATCATGTTTCTAAACTAGAATTCCCAGCCTTGCAAAGTGTGTGTCAGAGAGTGGGGGAGAGATGGGGCTGATTTTTTAGGTGCAAGTGTACAGCTCGGCTTAACCATTTTTCAAAGTAAGGGGTGTTAATTAATTTAAAATCTTTTGCATGAAGGGAAAATACATTACATTTACAAATAGAACTAAAATACTGCATAGCTTTATGTTTAGTCTATAAAATAGAGTTGAGCTAAGAAACTTAACCTCCTAATTTTAATTCTGATTTTACAATTGAAAGATAGAGATAGAGTCTCTATCTCTATAATGAAGGAATTGTATCAGTACAATTGTTACTAGATAACCACCCTGGATATGCCGGGACCATCGGTGAGTCTATTGCTTAACATGATCAAATTAATTGACATGTAACTATTTCATGTTTAATGGAAGATACTTTCTCCAACGGCAAGGCTGCGCAATGGGCTCGAACATGGCCCCAGCATACGCGAACTCATTCATGTTCAAGGTAGAAAGAAAACTCTTCTTTGAGAACCCAGACTGCCAACAATTTTTGCTAACTTTCTGGAGATATATAGATGATATCTTCATCATCTGGTCAGGTACAAAAAACACAATTTGAGTGTGCGACGCAAAAAATAAATCGAATGCGTCCAACCATTAAATTCACATTCACCTGCAGTGAACAAGAAATATCTTTCCTTGATGTGCTTGTAACCAGGGATCAAATGACCTTAAAAGTTAAAGTGTACCAGAAACAAAAATTTGCTGCTCCATGCGAAGAGCCACCATCCTCAAAGCCTGAATAAATCTCTACCGTACTCACAATTAGTGAGGATCAAGAGGATTAACAGTGATGCTCAAGAAGCCAAATCACAAATAACAGACACACTGGTGAAATTTAGAGAGAGGATTTGACACCCATACCCTCAGAAATGCTTGGGAGAAAATTGAACAGGTACCTAGAGAAACACTTCTGAATCCTGCGCCTACAAAAAAATTCCTTGGGTCACTAAATATAATAACCTAAGTTTCTTTAGTAAAAAAGCTGGGAAATCACTTTGACCAATTATCTCTACGGACCGGGCATTGCCTGGCTTTTCAAAAAGAACATTACTACCCTGTTACACTAGGGCAAGAAACTTCCGTGACATACTCTGCAAATCTAATGTCAGAGTACAGAATATTGATCCTAATACTCATTTTCTTTCTAAAGCCCCAGGATGCTATAAATGCCTGGGCTGCTTAACTTGCAGCCAAATGCTCAAGGGAAATACATTCTTCCATCAAGGGACACAGAAAGAATACAAAATTAACCACATTATCTCCCGTAACACAAAATTTGTGGTATACATTATCATATGCCCTTGCAGAAAGTATGTGTCGACAAGACAAGCCGTATGCTAAAAGAACGGATCGCCTTACATCGTTCTTTAATCAAAGCGGCACTTAAAGGAGGAAAACCTGATTTGCCTGTAGCCAGACACTGGCTGGAAACGGGACATCTTTCAAAAGATCTTCTAAGCATGGGCATTGACCACATCCCCCCACTTAGGAGAGGGGGTGACCGAGACTTAATTCTTCAGAGACGAGAGAGCACCTGGATTCATAAACTTAAAACCGTCACACCAAATGGTCTCAATGAAACGTTGCCACTTAGCTGTTTTTTGTAACACTTGTTTGGCTTTAATAACTTTGTGATTTTTTCATTGTTATTTTTCTCATTTTTCTTGCTTTAAGTCATCCAACCAGTGTACCTGTATGTCTTTCTCTATTCAAACTTTACTTATACTTAGCGTATACATTGGTCCTCTGCTACATTTATACTGTGGTTTAGAACTTAGACTTGGGCAGCTCTGGAATTCCTGTAAATGTTTTTTGTTTTATCTTAACGACGGTACCTCTTGCTATTTCCTGTTTGGAGAATATGTGTCCTTGTGTTTGTCTGGAGCTCAGGATTGGTTCCTTAATAGCTCATCTATGCTGATGTTTTTGCAACTATTGATATATGTGAAGTGGAGGGCTCTCTTTAAAGAGTAATTATTTTCCATCTAATACCTCTTTGCTAATTAGTACTTTTGTATATTTGTGTGCTCTGTGCGCTGTCTGTTCAGCAACCTGCCACATACTTTAAGTATCCTTCCCATAACGCTCAGTGATGGATTGTCGTTATGGTTATTGCTTGATTTATGGTTTAAATAAGGTATATGTGAGCACTTTAAGCACCCTGTGTTTTGTGCTGCATTGTTTAATATTGTACCGCCGTAGTCAGATCATTTGCTTAAAATACTCACTACTTTCTGAACGGTGTCCGCTGATCATCTGATTTGTGCTGCATCGTTTATTACTGTACTGCCGCATCTAGATCTTTTCCTAATGTTATTTATGTCTTCTGAGCTATGTCCGCTGATCATCTGTATTCTGTTTTTACCAGACCACCAGCGCACTCTCCCCTCGCAGACCCGGCAGCTGCGGTGACTGACAGGGACTTCTAACCCCGCCTACGTTACCAGGGTAACCTGAGGCGGCAGGGCTGCATCGACTTCTGGCATCGGACTAGCCAGGGAGACACGAGGAGGTGGTAAGTGCAGGTCTTTTTAACTTTCCCTATATATATGCATGCTATATCTATTTTGCTTCATGTTTTTTTTGACTCTATCTGCCCTGAGGAAAATTATTTAAATGCAATTGAAACGTTAGATCTTATCACAAACTTGGTGATACTTGTGCTATTAAATTAGCCACTTTATTTGCATAATACAGACACCCTGAGTGCCTTTTTTCTTTGGAACTGTACAATTTTGTTGAGTGCACCGGGAGCAAGCAACATTAAGTTTTATTGGAGTGCCGGTGTTGATATATAGAGATATACACACACACACATACATACACACACCTTGAAAACCGGCACTCAGCACCATTCATAAAGCTTGCTGTGGAGGCAATGTCTGGTACATCGCTTTTTACATTCACGTTTTTGTTGGATCATCAATGCTTATGTCTTATTCTTGCGTTTTCATGACAGACTTCAATTTGGATTACTCCTTTAAAATGTTTTATGTGTACAGATTCTGCTCACATATAATGCACTCCTGTTTATGAGGGCCTTTATTAAACACCTTGGACACAGTGTTAGTTATTATCACGTGACGACCTCTTCATCTTATTCATAAATATTATCTGAATTTGGAGCGATTAGTAGCTTCACTTTAAATGGGGAATAAAAGCACCACTGTGACATCCATCTTAATGATATCTGTTTCTATTGTAATTATATAAATTCAAACAACAGGACGTACCGTTATAACTGTACATTGTGTTATTTTATTCTTTCACCTACAAAGAATTTTCATTAAGTGTTAAAGTAGTTTAACAAAAATTTCTAAAAAGGAAATGCAAAGGCTTTGCTGGCAAGCAGCCAGATTCTATGCTTCAAATTCTCTCTCTCCGCTCCCCTCTCCCCTCTCTCCTACTGACGACACCCCAAACCAAAAGCCATACTGGGCAGCCACCTCATGTTTGTGTTTAAAGAGCTGTTAAGCTATTTTTTTTTTTATGTCGACAGTTAAATCCAATTCTTTGATAACTTAATAACTTGAAGTTTTAAACCCAGGCTACACCGGGTACTTTAGCTAATTATTTTATTTTATTTATTTATTTTAAACACGAGTTTTTGCTGCGGGCAATTCAGAGGTGAAAATTCAGAAAAGGCAAACACACAAATACAGGAGCCCCACATGCAAGACTTCATAATGTAATCTTACAAGTGATGTGCAAGAGAACTTTCACTTCTCAGGGGTAACTAGGGACACATGGCTTATTAAGTGATACACAATACTTTTAACACTGATGCATGGATTAGCTTTAGAGGGGCTCGAAACGAAAGAAAATTACCATCACAAACCTCAACCAAGGTAACCTCTATCAGCAACTCAACAGAGACAAGCTAAGTTACTGGGCTTCCCAGGACCAATCACATATAATTACGGAAAACTAAGCAGATGGGAAACATTTTGTCATCTGCTTCTTAACAACCTTAACTGAAACATTTAAACGTTAAGAATATGTGTACTTGTTATACCACGAATGCTTACTGCAGAGACACAACTGGTTTTCCATAGTACAACGTACCAGAAGCATTCTGGGAAATGTAGTCCAGTGACAGTCCACCTCCCACCCATAGGATCGAAACCCAGAGATCAGTGTTCCCAAAACGTCAGTCGGTGGCAGAACGGTCTACACTTACGGGAGCTGAGGACATTGGTATCCACCCTACCAATGGACGAGTTGAGTAGAAATGAAAGAAAAAGCAGCAACCAGGCGCTCTCAGGCTTCTCCCTCGTCTCGCTGGCAGCCATGATAATCAAGAGAAGGACGCAAATACCAGGATGTATGACGTCAGATACAACCACACATCAGCTTCTCGTATATAAAATGAATAGGAAGCGTTGTTGTTGCTGTTATTTATAACCTCGACTCCACCCCGCCAGCTACAATCTACCAATCTCAAGTAGTGCAGAGTGGAGCCGCCCTTCTGAGAGGTAGCGCTCTCTGTGGTACCCGGACAGCACCTGGTGGACGGTTCACGGTTTCCGCATTTACACGTTTATATGGAGAATAAGGAACTATTCTATTTACATTCAACTGTATTACAGAACATGACGTCATGCCGGAACCTCCAGAAACTCTACAATCCCTTACAAATCCAG
Source organism: Limnodynastes dumerilii (assembly GCA_011038615.1). Taxonomy (NCBI): domain Eukaryota; kingdom Metazoa; phylum Chordata; class Amphibia; order Anura; family Limnodynastidae; genus Limnodynastes; species Limnodynastes dumerilii. The sequence goes on along the minus strand of WWET01003259.1, from coordinate 74,373 downwards.
ACGTTATATACATGTGACTCTGCGGACTTGTAATAAACCACCAAATGGTCTTTTTATGGAGAGGTTATAAGGCTGTGCAATAAACAGTGTATAATGTAATGTACACAGGCATCACAGCTTGGGCAAGGGAAATGGGACACTAGGCAGTTAAAGAGGTGCTTGAAAATTTGTCTGAACCTGATCTGAACAATGATATCTTACTTAAAACTGGTGTCACACCTCTCACCATGACATGTACTGTGCTAGATGCATTCTGTTAGTTGAGCTCTCTTTACGTATTTTTATGTATATGACATAGAAAGATAATTTTTAACTAAAATTGTACTCACAGTTGCATGAGATATGCAGTCTTTTTGCTGTCCGGACATGGACCAAATCCAGACCTCATGCATGCAAGGAACTTTAAATCACAGGACCCAACCTTGACAAAACATAAAATGAGGATGGTTCAGAAATCAGAATAACATGTAAGGGATTAACCAAACCCTTACTGTAAAATTAGCATATCCCTCACTCTTCCACCTTGTGCATGTGTTACACGCGTCCTACCACTCCGTCGTAAACACTTCCATTAAAGAAGTCTGGATCTGTAGAATCTAGTTCTGTAATGGAAGTGCGCACTCGCAAAATACAGTTGTTTATCAGTCCTTGCAAGCTGAAAACCATTTTGCGGAAGGTCTTGTTCTGGTTCCAAGATTTTACAGATACATTGCATCCGGAAAGTATTCACAGCGCTTCACTTTTTCCACATTTTGTTATGTTACAGCATTAGTCCAAAATGGAATAAATTAATTTTTTCCCTCAAAATTCTACACACAATACCCCATAATGACAATGTGAAAGTTTTCTGGAGATTTTTGCAAATTTATAAAAAAAAAAATCAAAAACAAAGAAATCACATGTACGTAAGTATTCACAGCCTTTGCTCAATACTTTGTTGATGCACCTTTGGCAGCAATTACAGCCTCAAGTCTTTTTGAATATAATGCCACAAGATTGACACACCTATCTTTGGGCAGTTTCGGCCATTCCTCTTTGCAGAACCTCTCAAGCTCCATCAGGCTGGATGGGAAGCGTCGGTGCACAGCCATTTTTAAATCTCTCCAGAGAGATTCAATCAGATTAAAGTCTGGGCTCCGGCTGGGCCACTCAAGGACATTCACAGAGTCGTCCTGAAGCCTCCTTTTCTTGGCTGTGTGCTTAGACAATTCCTTTGACTTCATGCTTGGTTTGTGCTCTGACACGCACTATCAATGGTGGGACCTTATATAGACAGGTGTGTGCCTTTCCATGCCTTTCATGTCCAGTCAACAGAATTTACCACAGGTGGAATCCAATTAAACTGTAGGAACATCTCAAGGATTATCAGTGGAAACATGATGCACCTGAGCTCAGTTTTGAGCTTCATGGCAAAGGCTGTGAATACTTATGTACATGTGATTTCTTAGTTTTTGATTTTTAATACATTTGCAAAAAACTCCCCCAAAAATGTTTTACATTGTCATTATGGGGTATTGTGTGTAGAATTTTGAGTGGAAAAAATGAATGTATTCCATTTTGGAATAAGGCAGTAACATAACAAAATGTGGAAAAAGTGAAGCGCTATGAATACTTTCCGGATGCACTGTATGTTGTGGAGTGTGTATGGTCAATAGGTGACTCTGGCACTTTGGTCATATACAGCAAGAATAGTCAATCTGCGGCACTCCATTTATTATACATATCCCAACAGGCTATGCCAGCTTGCCGTTAATCTGGATACACACTACGCGGCTGATTTAGAGTTACACTTTGTACCACCTCTAAATCACCTGTTGTACCACCTGGCCACCTGGCTGGTGTATGCGTGCTATACCATACCAGTGATACATATATCACGGTTGAGAACTAATGTTTTATACAAAATATCTCAATAGGATGATTTTTCTCTATATTTAAAATGCCTTTTACATTATTATTTCAGGAGGTAGAATCATCTTTAATTCTAAGGTATCTCCCTTCCCCTTTGCTGGCCATAGTGGAATAAGGTTTACAATCAACATTGTTACCTTGGGCTATATTTATAGTTAAGTGCGCAAGGGGCTTATGCAAATCACTTGCGTAAGTCTCCTCGCTTGAAACATCTGCACATGCGTGCACCAGATGTTCTAAAGCGTATCTCCATGAGGGCAGAGAGCGTGCAGAGGTCTAAATACGGTCCCTTGATTGCAAACCCTACAAAATTAGCATCAAACTCGTAGCACCAAATTTTTGTAAACAATGCACTTGGCTAAACAATGAAAGGGTCACAAACCCCATTTGAATAAGCTTAGATTGCATATATCTAGGAATCTCACTCATTTGTGTACATGTGTTTTATGGGAACACAATTAGCATGTGGACCTCTGTGTCAAAGTGACTATAGTGAAAATGTTTAATTATTTGTTCTATTTAAGGAGTCATTTCACTTATATATTTAACTATATCATCAAAGACAAAGAAAATGCTAATTTGCAGACAGGGCTTGACCTGTGTTTAGAATTCCTGACTGGATTTTAACCATACAATCTTCCCTACAGTAGTCTAGAATGCTAAATATATTCGGAGACACAGCTTTATTCTTTATCAGAAGGTAATTGACACCAAAACTTCATTAACTTGTCTTTCTGTGGGAATGTGTTTACAGATCATAATTAAAAGAGAAAAATAAAAAAGATTTTAAATAACAAAATTCTATATTATGGGGGTTATAAAATGGCATTTATGGGTGATAACTTTACAATTAAGGAGGAATAAATAGCATTAAAACTTATCTGATGCAATAATTTTTTACAAGGCACTGCAGGGTTTTTAGAATTCACATCCTGACTTACAACATATTTATTTACATATATGGTGTACACACTTACATAAATGTAGACCATTAATAGCATGCAGAAGTCTCAAAGTCTTTTGCATAGTTCTCTGGAGATTTGTAATCTTCCATATTGTACCTACCATCCTAGTTGTGTAAAAATAATGGGCCAGATTCAGAGCACCGAGCGCATTGCATATGCGCCCGGTGTTTTCCGATTTGAAATACTGCGCATGCACAGTAATTTTCTAACGTCATCTACGTTTCTTTTAGAAACGTAGATTGCGTAAATGCGGTCTTTAATTTCTCATTAAACTCTTGCTTGAGGCAATATAGGTAATGATAGGTAATAACAGTGGACAAATTCAGTCTGAAAACAAGAAGAAAACAACAGGTCGAAGTGGACTGTTTTTACATATAAATAGTCTATGGTCCTGATTCAATTAGCTTCGCACCCGCATATACAGGTGCCTACAATTTCATATATAACCAAATGAAATCTGTATAAAATTATGCTTTTGCCTAAATACACAAACCCTGCCTGCTCTGCACATATGTGCCCACTTTTGGACTAAACGCCACACATCACTTTGTAAGACAAACCGTTTTTTTTTCTCTCTAAAGGGCACAGAGATTACTGAGGCTGATGAGCTGAGAATCACAGCAGCGGGACTGGATCAAAATAGAGAGAGGGGAAACCTATACTGTACTTTTTAATAGGAAGTCCTGCCCACTTGAGATTGCAGCCAGACCCCTCTGTCAGATGACTCATTCCATTCCATCAAGTCTGGATGGGTTAACAATTTGTTCCAATAGGGTAGTACAGAGGAATATACAGATAAAACTGATAATTGGTCGCTATATGACTGAATGGAAAATGGGTGAAAACTAGGGGCCTGATTCACAGATGATAAGGCGATAAGTAGTTGCAGATACGCACTTTATCCCTGTTCTTAAAGGCACTTAAGAGTGCCATGATAGACGTTACACGCATAAAATGCATGTAAAATCTGGCTGGCGCCCTCCAGTCTAAACACCCCACTTACGCAGGTACCGGTCACAAGTCTGGCTCCGACCCTATGTGTGGTCTTAAAAGGGTGCACATAGGTACTATTACTTAAAAACCACGTAGCTTACATATTCTGTATAACTACGCATGCACCATAGCAGACATAGGCAACCTGCGGCTCTCCAGGTGTTGCGAAACCTTGTCAGGTACCAGCTATTCTTTTGCAGATAAAGCATGCTGGGACTTGTAGTGCCACAGCACCTAGAGAACCGCAGGTTGCCTATGCTTGCACCATAGTAACATTCTTAAATATACGAATCTAAGAAGCAGCAGCTACTTTGGTGTGAATCTGGATCTTTGTATTTGTATCAAGAACAACCACAGATTATGATCCTCATTAATTAATGATGGAGTAACAAAAATTACTTGTGATCACTGAAATTTGCATGATTATCATCCAGTTACTGCATCAGCTTGTCAGTAGGTAAGCAATACATTTTCATTAGTTTGGAGTATGGATCAGTTATGGGCTATTACGCAAGAACCTATTAGTTACTATTGTTCTGCTGGAGAAAATAAAGATATGGGGCCAGATTTACTAAGAGGCGAGATAACTTTCATCTAAAAATCGTGGGACATTACCGCAGTTTGGTCTCGATTCTTAAATTTTTTTTTTTATAAAAATAGGTATTTACGGAGTTGCGAATTCCCCCGGCGATTATCAATATCCTGTGATGCATTTCGATTATTTTACTAAAATGTTTCAATTAAAAAAAAAAAAACAAAAAAAACCCTCACAATGCTTAAAACCCTTGCCAAAGGCATGCAATTAACCCTTAGCATGCTGTAGCATATACTACTATAAGAAAATACAAGGGTATGCTGTGCCTTATAGTACTATATGCCACAGCATGCCAAGGGTTAATTGGATGATGCGGAAGCCATTTTAATCATTGTAAAGCCCCCTTTTTTTTTTATAGGTGGATTTTTTATACAAAGTGAGTGCTGATTTCTATGAAATCAACACTCACACCCTCCTCTATCTTCTCGCTGGATTTAGAGGTGAGTTTACAGAGATTTTGCAAACCACTGTATAGTAAATACAGAAATTTGTATGCTCTGCCTTTTTAAACTTGCCATAGCGATTTATTCTATGGCGAGTTTAAAATACATCAATCTCCGGCAATTTTTGGCTGAATTTACTTTAGTTTATTTACTTTAGTAAATTCAGCGATTTAGAACTCGCCAGAGATTGCATGCAATCTCCAGCAAGTAAGACTATATAGAGTTTAGTAAATCCGGCCCATGGTAGGTGATAACGTGGCATGATACCCTGTATAAATTGTTTACACTACTCATACAGCTCTATTTACTAAAGCTTTAAAAAGTTCATTTTTGGAGTTATGAAGTTATAACTCCAAAAATGAACTTTTTGCTATTTACAACAGCTGCACCGCCATGGAAATCACCAGTTTCCATGGCCATGCGGCAAAACTTCACCTGCCCTCGCCAGCCCGTTGTTTTCAACGGGGCTGGCTATTTACTAACCCTCAGAGCGGAGTTTTATACTCTGCTCTGAGAGTTAAAATAACGCCATTTCAGACTGGCGTTCAGATTTCTATTCCAGCAATCTCCCCATATAACCCCCTTTTTCTCCCCCTAATATCTGTTATTAGAGGGAGAAAAAGGGGTATATGTATGAGTAGACCACTGGAATATTCATATATACCGTTGTCATAAAAAAATTGAAATGAAAAAAAAATTTAGAAAAATAAACAATAAAAAAAAAACAACAGAAATTAAATAAAACAATATAATAGCTTAAATACTTACCGGACCGAAGACGCGTCTGCCCGCAGGTGCTGGTCCCGACATGGAGAGCCTGCACATGCGCAGTGCTTCTCATGCTGGGACTTCATTTTTTTACAAAGTCCCAGCAGAGAGCCACTGCGCATGTGCGGGCTCTCCAGACACAGGAAGAAAGCCCGCGATGACAGAAGAAAGTTCAGATGTCATCGCAGGACAGCCAGCGGAGGGTGAGTATTAGTAAATAGCCTAAACGTAGCTCAGAAGTTCTCAGAGAGCGAATTCGAACTTGCCTGAGCTACGTTCAGGCATTCTTAGTAAATAGAGCCCATAATATGACCATACAGGATCCATACAAACTATGTCCTGCAAACAACATCGTTGTAATGAAACGTTGTGTCAGTCGCTGCCACGTCTATTATTTATTGGCTGCTGTCCTGGTTGCTTAACAGTCAGGATGCAGGTTTTACATATGCCGCTTGGCACTAATCTCTAGGGGGAGGTCCCACTGGCGCATTCTCCTATACGATGCCTCCACTCTCCAGTTACCATTGGCTGACAGCTTTTTAAATAACCAGCTCATACTAGCCGGCTATGTCGTCCAGGTCTCGCTGCGATACCCAGCTGTTGTTTTTGCTGCTCGCATCTTGTTCCTTGTGTTCTTCCCTTGTTCCGCCTGTCTCTCTGTCTGGATGTACCTTCCAGTCTCAGTCTTATAAATCTGTTGTGTCCACTACTATCTGGCACTATATATATCTGCCATGTCTATAACCATCTGGAATATACATATCTGCTGTGTCTATTACCATCTGGCACTGTATACACTTTCCGTGTCCATTTACCACCTGACATTTCGGCAGTGTATACACCTCCTGGCACCACAGCCACTACCTTGTTTTGCTGGGTCCTCACCTTGATCCTCACATGCCAAGGTAATTTCTGTCCTATATATCTGTTGTTTATAATACTTACTGGTCCCTCTGTACCTGCTCACTCTCTAGGGAACTGCCACCTGGCACCATGACCTGCCAGAGTGAGTGGTATGCCCATAACATTTATATATACACAATTGTCAATTGTAATGTTTGTATATAATGTGTTATCTGTTTTGTTCTTTTTATAATAATTTTATTTGCCATAAGTAAAATAAATAAATAATTACGTAGCATAATCAATACATTTGAGGTTTGAACTTGCTCCAAAACTTGAGAATAAAACTTGTAATAAAACTTTTTTTAGTGAACATTTTTTTTTTGTTTTGTTTTATTGTTTAAAAAACGATAACAGACCACATATACCACACTGGGGTTTTATTTTTGTTGATGTTGCATACAGCATATTGGGAAGTCTAATTTCACAAAATGGAAGACACAACATGAATTGGTCACATTGCTAAAAATATCCCAAATAAAAAAAATATTGTGCAGGAAATAAAACGTAAATTGCTTTAGTGAATAATGTTTACAGGTGACATCACGGTGAGAAACCAAAGTCTCTTCCCTTGCATATGGCTCGTTAAGCTTTCGTATCGTGTTTCAGGGAAGGAATTTATTACAATGTGCAAAATTGTAAGACGCCAAAAATATCTTTAATGGTCTACAAACAACATTGGTTAATGTCAGACAACTTTCATGTAAGACTAGAACATTTCATCAAATACTTGATTTTGAAGTCCTTTCGTTGCAGTTAGTGGTAAAGCATGTAGATGTTTGAAGAACTTCAAAATTCTTAAATCCCGTTTAATTGAGGATCCTAACAAAGCTATGCCGAGATATATATATTCGATTTTTTGTTTTAGCAAAAAAATTGAATAATCTAAAATATACAACCATTTTTGTTTGTTTTTTTTTTTAAATAGAATTTTAGGACTACTATGGTAAAAAAAAAGGCAACTGATGCCTTCTTGACTAGTAAGCATGGTATAAATAAGCAGCTATGAAGTATTTCAATTTTTTCCTGGAATTGTAAAATCTTTTCCCTAAAGTTTCTCTGTCTGGCATTTGCACAATAACACTTTAAAGCTTAGTTGTTATTTTTTTTTCTCCCCAATGAAAACACTCGTCATTGACCCAGAAGGCTGTTTGCGTCCAGGACACAGAACATAACAAAGGTACACTAGATTCATAGGGTATCTATGCTGCAGAACAACTGGACAATGAATTGTGCCGAGTCAGATGCTTTATGCTTCAAATTCCAGTCCTAGACCCAGTTTGTGACCTCCTGCATTGATGTTCTTGCCATCGAGCAGCGTTGATAATGTTAGTTTGATACCTGGAAAATACGTATAATATGCTTAATATTTATATATTGTATGAAATGCAGAAGAAATTGTGTACTGGCACTACTGAAAATGAATCCAAAAGATCACTTCCCTACTGTAGGGGAGGTGCTCAGAGGTGAGAAGAATATGTTTAAAGGAAAATATCCCTACAAGGGAGAGCCTGTAAACCAGGCACCCCTGTGGGATTAAGAAACCTCTATTTGGCACTCTGGATCTAATTATGACTTGGTATTGATAAAATATAAATCTTTATTAAATATTCAAATAATATATGGGTGCCCTTGCGAAATATAAAAACAAATATAGAAAACTTACATATATATATATATATAT